>OZ024821.1:149374928-149503887 GCA_964016985.1 Anodontia alba
AAAACAACAACAAACAAATGTCCCCCAATCCCGCCAGAGTTGTCATTCTTGTACACAACACGTCATCTCGTCCTCTTCTACATTTGTACCACGCCTCATCAAAATATTCCGCAGGGTATTCGTGTTACAGAGCAGATACAAGAAATCAAATTCAAACACAAGAAGGGGCGATAACTCCAAAAGTAAAAAAGCCGAAGTTGTCATTCTTGTATGTTACCTGTCGTTTGGTCCTGTTCTTCATTTATACCAAGGATCATCAAAATATTCCAAAGCGACTTATATAGCGGACACTAAATCAATGCATAATCAGTGTCAAATATAACAAAGGGAGATAACGGCAAAAGTAAGGAAGGCAGATTTGTCGTTCTTATAAGAAACATATCGTCTTGTCCTATTCTACAGTTCTACAAGGTACCATCAAAATATTCTGAAGGCTATTCCAGTTACAGAGCAGACGAGAAATCTATTTAAAACAAAACAAAGGGAGATAACTCCAAAAGTAAGAAAGCCGGAGTTATCATTCTTGTACGCGACACGTCATCTGGTCTTGTTCTATATTTCTACCAATTATCATAAAAATATTGCAAAGGGTCTTTGACTTACAGAGCGGACACGAAATCAATGGATAATCATTGCCAGACATAACAAAGAGAGATAACTCCAAAAGTAAGAAAGGCAGAGTTGTCATTCTTGTACGCGACACATCGTCTGGTCCTGTTCTACAATTCTACTAAGTATCACAAAAATGTTCTAAAGGGTCTTTGACTTACAGAGCGGACACTAAACCAATGGATAATCACTGTCAGACATAACAAAAAGAGATAACGCCAAAAAGTAAGAGAGGCAGAATTGTCATTCTTGACGCGTCGTCTGATCCTGCTCTACATTTCTACTAAATATAGTAAAAATATTTTAAAGGGTCTGACTTACAAAGCGGACATGAAATCAATGGATTAAAACTGTCAAATATAACAAAGGGAGATAACGCCAAAATTAAGAAAGGCAGAGTTGTCATTCTTGTACGCGACACGTCATCTGGTCCCGTTCTACATTAGGGTGTTCTAGTTACAGAGCAGACGAGAAATCTATATAAAACAAAAGAAAGGGTGATAATTCCAAAAAGTAAGAAAGCCAGAGTTGTCATTCTTGTGTGCGACACGTTGTCTGGTCCTGTTCTACATTCCTACCAAGTATCATAAAAATATTCCAAAGGCTTTTTGATTTACAGAGCGGACACAATATCAATGGAAAATCACTGTCAAATATAACAAAGGGAGTTAACTCCAAAAGTAAGAAAGGCAGAGTTGTCATTCTTGTACGCGACACGTCGTCTAGTCATGTTCTATATTTCTACCAAGTATCATAAAAATATTCCAAAGGGTCTTTGACTTACAGAGCGGACACGAAGTCAATAGATAATCACTGTCAGACATAACAAAGGGAGATAACGCCAAATGTAAGAAAGACAGAGTTGTCATTCTTGTACGCGACACGTCGTCTGGTCCTGTTCTACATTTTTACCAAGTATCATAAAAAAATTTCAAAGGGTCTGACTTACAGAGCGGACACGAAAATCAATGGATTATCACTGTCAAATATGACAAAGGGAGATAACGCCAAAAGTAAGAAAGGCAGAGTTGTCATTCTTGTATGTGACACGTCTTCTGGTCCTTCTGTACATTTCTGCCAAGTACCATTGAAATATTCCAAAGGGTATTCGAGTTACAGAGCGGATACGAAATCTTTTTCAAATAAAACAAAGAGTGATAACTCCAAAAGTAAGAAAGCCAGAATTGTCAATCTTATGCGACATGTCATCTCGTCCTGATCTACATTTCTACCAAGTATCATCAAAATATTCTAAAGGGTATTCAAGTTACAGGGCGGACAAGAAGTTTTACGCCGACGCCAACGGGATCCTTCCCAAAAACAATATACTCCCCCCCCCCCATTGGTAGCGGGGGTGGGGGGGGGGGTGCGGGGACATAATAAAAACACTCCTCTCTACCCTTACCTGCTGAAAGGATAGCAGGATTGCCCTGCGATAAGCCAATATCAGTTGGACGTTGCCTTTTGGGGGAAAAAAACAACAACAACAACAAAAAAAAAAAAAGTTTGTAAAATCCATTTACACTATATAAGGTCCCCCACCTCACCGGTCCCCCCGCCCTCACCCCCACCCCCCCCCCCCACAACCTTTATTGCAGCTCTGTTTCTGTTTTATTGCGAAAGAGTCCCTTTCTTACGATGATCAGGCCAGTATTATTGAAGCATTCAATTCAACGTCTCGATATTTGGACGTCTAACAAAATATGGATGATGAATACTTTGAACAAATTGTTGATACAATTCATCCAGATGAACTACAGTTATATAAAACTAATACCTCTGACAACGAAGCGCTGTTTCCTGATTTAAATTTATTAAATTTATCAATATCTAATGACATAATCTGTACTAAAATTATTTGGGAAAAAACGGGACGACTCTGATTTTAATATTGTAAATTTTCCAATTTTGGATGATGGCTATGCCACTCGTGCTACATCCTATGGTGTATATATTTCTCAGTTAATTCATTTATCCAGAACAACTAGTCAAGTGAGTGACTTTAATAATTTAAATAGAATTTTAATTGCTAAACATCTTAAGCAAAGGTACCGTGATCGTAAACTATGAAAAACATTTTCTAAGTTTTATCGCCGTCATTCTGATTTAATACCCAAATATAACGTTGGTTTGAAAGCACCTGCAAGAAGGGCTTTCCGAACCATCATTTATGTCGACAAAGATTGTTGGCAAACAATTTTCGGTACATTTTAAAAAGCTTGTCACTCGCTACAAAAGATATCTTACAAATGGATATTCTGTGGCAAACTGCATGCATGCTTGATAACTTTGCTTCCCTCTTTCATTGCACGACGGTGGGTCGGTTCTTGGACACTCTCCTCAATCTGTTTCTTGACTTGACTATCAGTGTCTGTGGCCTTGTTTGTGGTTTGCTTGTGTTCTGGCTTCAGATTACCATTTAGACATTAGTTTTGTTTCATCGCAGTGTTTTTGATTATATATGTCAACGTTGTGTGCTGGGATGCTTCGTGATCGTGGCCTTACCTGGATATCTGCACTTATATGTTTCATTCAACAGATTTAAATTTTATTTTTCATCGAAGTGTCACCAGGTTTTGGTTTTGATACTATTAGTTTGGTCATTTTTATAAACTGTTATCCAAAGCTTTCATTTGTTTTGCCACGGAACGAGATAAAAAAGATTTGTGGTTAGCACAATTTCTGGGAGCTCCATAATGTCCGAGACAAGTAACTTGGTTCTGAGTTTTTAAGTTTACTGCTCTTTTCAAGTCTGCTGCAAAATACCTCCTGTCTCTCGGGATATTGATCTAGAGAGAAACTACATCATGCGAATTTTGTCGATGAGAACCCAAACTAACAAAGTAAGTAAACATTCGTTTTTGGATAAGAACAGATATAACGTAGTCACGATCTGCGTCACGATCTACACAGGTTGCTTATGAAGGTAAAACAGTGTTGATGGGTCGTAAAGTAGAAGTATTTGATATGACCAAAACGATGATGATAGGGCCGCAATATATGTATGAATCTTGTACAGTTATTTTGAAACGATTTTATTTCGCATAAATATTAAGAGTTGTTTTGCAGCTAAAATGTCAAAATGTACTTAAATGCATCCCGTATACATGATTGTTTAAATTGGATGCAATTCAAATCCACTTGTTTATTTTGGACTTAGCACAAAACCATTTGTTGAAAGCTTAAAACTTGTTATTTACTTACATTAACATTTGGAATATCTGCTGATGCAGATGCAGGTGCTGTTTAGTCACAAGTATATGTATGTAGGGCACGTATAGAGAATACCCAAAGATTGCTGTGGGGAAAAGTAGTAATTATGAAAATATAACTTAGTAAGTGAGAAATGGTTAGTATTTGTTAACCATACTTTAAATTGAACATTATAAAATGTTCTGAATATAATTTCTTTCTGTTATATAGAATTAGTATAACTTGTGGATGAGACAGAGAGATTATCGCCACATTGTCACAGCATTCTTTTGGTGAATGGGTTTTCTGATGACATATTGCAAAATACCCTCGTGATGGTCATACGACATTTAATATTGCGTAATTAACTGTTTTACCAGGAGCAAACTGTAGGAAAAGCACTTCAGGAATGCTGTAAAAGCATATAAATAGTCGTGGATTAAACATGCTCTTCAGTTTGGTTTAGTCCGGGTTTTCTTGCGCCGAACTCCGTGTTGAGTCTGTATATAGGCTTGTAAGCCTGTAGAGAACTGTGTTCTCTAGCATAATGGTTTTGAAAAAATAAAATTGTTATAGAACTTTAACTTTGTTCTGTATTAAATAAAACACAACGCGAACTTAGAAGAATAAAATACTATACGATCACAGTCAAATAAAAACCTAGTTGCGGCTACGTGATACAGACAAGCAAAAGTTTGGTACGAACGGCAAGAGGTAGTCCTGTTTCCCAATAGTCGCGAATTGGTATATGGAGTATTTAAAAACAACATGCTACAGAACCGGCCACATGTGCACCTCGATTGTGGAAACGGTATGTGGACTATATTTTAGAAATCATAAAGAAAGGACACTCTTACACAGCACCTAACTGAAGCTGGTACCACCTTGTCAGGGTTCTTATTTATCATATCTTGCAAAACAACACAACCCTACAATCGGAAAGATATACAGCTGTTTATTGTATATATATAGCCTTGAAATTGTATGATACAAACCCACAAAACACAGCACTTAAATGAAGCTGATACCACCTAGTCAGGGTTCTCATTTATCATATCTTGCAAAACACACACACACACACACACACACACACACACACACACACACACACACGTCTACTATAGGAAAGATACACAGCTGATTTTTTATATATACAAAGCCTGGATACTGCATTACATAACCACTGTACAGCGATTCGAACCTAATTGGTTTTTAGTCAAATGCATGCATTTTGCACGGTACTGATTTCGATTTTTGTTGAGTAACTATAAGGTCATGTATACACTGACAGGTAAATACACGCGACTCGCAATAGATTTATCTTTACGTACAGTTTTTGTCTAAATATAAATAAGCACTGAATGTTTTAAAATCTTACTTATTGTGTTTGGTGCTCATACACTTTTACCGAGTGTTTTGAATTGTGAACATGACGAAATTCGTAGAGGACTCCCTCAACATGTCTTTTTAAAACTTACATTAGTATAAATAGAAAGGAAGGCAATAATCAGGAATCGATACAATTACCTACACCTTTTGTTCAAAGACATCAAAGGGAAAGAAGGCGCACTTAAGGTAACGGCACCACAATCAAAACACTACAAAAGGACAGTTTCTTCCCAAAAATGGCCAAACGGCTATCCAAAATAAAAATTTCACCAAGACATAAATGCAAAGATATACAATGACAGATATAGTAAACCACAGCAGAAACATTGCTTGGAACGGTCAGTAAAATATTACTGGGTGGGGGTGGGGGTTGGGGCCTTAACTAGATTTTACGTGGCCACAATCCTCGCCCTTGGTTCGGCCGTGACCACAATCCTCGCCCTTTGTTCGGTCTGAGTGAAGGGTTCCTAACTCATCGGTGCGACATCTCCGAGAAATAAAAATCAAACGAATATAGAGATGAAACAACGATGAGTACTCAACAGCAAGAAATAACTGAAAACTCAAGCAAAAGAAAACAAACAGTAGAACTCTGTGGGCCCAACAAGAGCCAGAGCACCAGGCACCAACCGACTTAAAAGGCTTTAGGCCGGAGTCGTCATAGAGTCTGTGGCCAGACCCGCCGGCGTGGAACAAAAGAAGGAAGCAAATTTATTAACCGTGATTAGGTTAACTACCATGCATGCAGTCTGTCGTATTACATTTGTATTGTACCCAATCTTTATATATCGAAGAATGCCTGCTAAAATGGTTCCGATAGGCCTTGTTGCAGAAAGTCCAACATTGAATTTTGAAACAAAATCGAAATGACATCTATAAAATTTAGAAAAGGCTTTGCGGAGTTTATGGTACCGATAACCCTGATTTAGAAGTTTAACAGTTAATAATTTGTTTTGAGTGTTGAAGTCAAAAACATGACTAGACACTATTCAGTGTGGGGAACCCACGTGACCAAATGACGAGGTGCAAAAAGTTTGTTACTATTTTTAGCTCCGAATCAGGTAGGATTTTGTAGAATAGCTCGATTTATACCTGACTGAATTTGTTAAAATAAAGCGCAGAGTACGCGGAAAATTAAGCTCTTTCTGGTGGTGTAAGCGCTATTCTGCAATCTGGTCTGATTCTCCAGAACATTCGGGGAATGTTTTTCGTCAAAAATCATGTACATTGTCCCGGTAGCCCAGATTGACAGCAAAAAATGTCTTAAAATAATCTCGAGAAGTAGACCAGATTGCAGAATAGCGGTTACAAAACCAAAAAGAGCTTGCTATTCCGCGAACTGCACTCTCTGCACTCTTTGATATCCGTACATAGTCCATCCGATTTCCTATACACGTGAAAGTGAAAATAATCGTGGCAGCTAGACGCACGTGGGAAATAAACAACACCGCTCTGGGCTCACATCACCACCAGTCTTCAGACCAGCTACACTTTCCGAGAGATGTCTCCGTGTCATGTTGGCCTGGAGGCCAAGTGAGGTGAGTCACTTTTTATATATGTAGTTTTATACATGTGTTGCTCTCTGCCCATATCTTTCTCCCCCTCGTTAAGTGTTCTAACAATGAATGACGATGCCGTGCAATACAGAACGTTCATAGCTCGGCCGTCGCATAACATTTGGTGACGAGGATGAAGAATTGGAGCGGGGTATATGTTTTTTTTTTTCCGAGATGGAACCCTGATTTTTTTGGCAATATCTTCTATTATTGTTGTATTTTTTTTTTAAATATGGTTACCGTAAAAATTCTAAAAAAACTACCCATATTTTTGTCATAATGTTTAAACCACTTTCTGTTGTGTACTTCTCAATCATCGTAATTAAAAAAAAATGTTTGTATTTTCCTGAAAAAAAAAGAGTTTTTGTTTTTCCTTAGGTCACACTGCTGTGCTAACGGGAAATACAAGTGTTTGTAACCGATAGTTACGGTGGTGTGAACTATATATGCTTATCAGAACTGCATTTTTATTTTTGACACATTTGTGTTTTAAAATTCCCAAAAGGTTTTTTGATTTATTTCTGAAAATACGAAACTTCTGTAGAGCAGCCTCGTATTCAAAATACAGACACCTAGGGGAACTCATGCTCTAGGTTGTAAAATACTCATTTTTGTCCCGGATTGAAGCTTTTCACTGTGAAAGCGGGAGATGGCATATGTCTTAGTATGAAAACCTTGGCGAAGAACTATTTCTTCTATAGCTATTGGGAGTCAGTGTACCTGGAGAAACTGGCAGGGAAAAGTCCCGGACGTAGAACTCGGTAAGTGAAGTTTTCATAATTATTGGTTTTCGCAGGTTTCATCTGCGAGTCTGATGCAACTTTCATGCCTTCCAAAACGTAGGTTAGATTTTACCATCATCATACACATATATTGCTTTATTATGTTTTTATGTATAATCATGCCTGGTTCAAAGGGAGTCAGGAGTGACTTTTCGTCAGGCCTGTAATAGCAGGAGTGACATTTAGGCAGGACTGACATTTAGGGTAGTCAGGCCTTGGTTTGACCAAGGAGTGACGTTTTTCATATTTTTATGCCATTGTAAGTAAATGTATTATTTTGGTATGGTGGTGGTATAATCTGTCGCTTCAGCATTATGAAACTTTCAATGCTGTATGTTTCCTTTACGTATCATTCCCTCGTTTTAGCACCAATCGTGCTCCCGTACTCGGTATGTTTTAAAATGAGTGTTTTGGCAAACTGTATAAGATGTATGTTTCTGTTAGTTGTCAGTCGTCTCGTGCTTTTCTCAGTTTATGGAACGCATTTTGACTTCATTCAGTTTACTCGGTGTTCGAATAAGCGTCAGAGTTTGGCTAGGTTTTGCTATTTTCTTCATAAAACTTGGTGTTGTAATTTTGCAACAGAATTATTACGGTATGCATTGTCGGTATTTGCAACTTTAATACTTTGAGCAGGAAATCTTTGAAACTGTCAGAATGAAAGTGATCACCTTTGATGTTAATTCAGGAAATAAAACCGCAATGTATGCACTTCCGCACTTGTATATGCTGCATTTGCAAGCAGTCCTGATCTTTGAGCATTCCACACACTCATCACTCATCATTTCAACTTCATCATATTACGGAAGAGAACCTAGTAGTGTGTAATTCGTGGTTTTCTGTGGGTTCCTCATCATTCATCATCAACCAGGTACCAGACGGATATATTTTTCGGATTTCGAAACTGTTTCGTCCGGATTTAAGCTTTTCTGTTTTGTAAACAATTTTGTTAAAGAATCCACACAGAATCTCTTTGAAATGATATTATATGGATTCTGGTACCTCAATTTATTTTTGTAATACACATATGATGGTAGTTTTGGATCAGTGGTGAAATCGGATCATTCCCAAATGACAATCATATTTCACGTCACAATCATTCATTTTAGTTATCTTTCCTGAATGATCCAGGTCGCGATCCGTTAGTGCCAAAGTAAGTATGGGAGAAACGGCATATTTTGCGCGCTGACAATTAGTAAAGAGATCTGTGCCGTCTGTCAATGTTTTTATTATCCGTTTAAAATTGTACAAATACTTATGGTATGTTTTATTTACGTTTTACATTGTCCACTATTTTAGAGGTTTTTATCTGCGTCACGTTTGAACTGCAGAACAAGGCATGCTGACATACAGTTTCATTGGAAACTTGAGAAAATTTTGTTTAAAAACATTTTTGATAACTTGAATGATCAAAACGTAAACAGAATGATTGCATTCTTTGTTCTTGGGGTCAATTTCTGACAGGTCTGAAGTTTCCAATAACGAAAAGTGGCTAAAACATATTTTTGCATTATATGGCATAATACATTCATCCCAGCTAGCATTCTACGTAAATCTACATCGGACCGTCATCGGCCCGTCAGCTACCCTGACGGGCCGATGACGGCCCGATATAGATTTACGTAGAATGCTGACTGGGATGTCATTTTGACTATGGCAGTCACTGAAACTTCTTGTAGACACGTTATGTAACCCCATTTATTTTAATGTAATATTTATAGTATTGTGAATGTGTTACCATGGCGATTGTGAACCTTACATATTTGGAACATCGTTTAGTTGCCCTGTTGAAGTGCATTTACATGATGTACGTTTATGCAGCAATATATGTGAACTTTTTAACATGTGTTTCATATTATTAGTTTTTTTTGCATACAATGTCTTAATTTGGCATATATGAGGACTATTCAAAATATGTAAATTTTTATCATATATATCTTGGTTACATCATGTCGATGTCTCATGTACACTTATTCTGTGACACTGCAGTGGTCTCTGGATACAGATTCATACATCGCTTTGTCAAAATTTTGTCCGACATGTAGGCAGCATTCCTTATTGTATTGGCATTTCATATGTTACCTGGATGGACACAATCTGTATTTTATTTTATGATCTGGAGTTTTGAAACTTAATCTGTTTTAATGTATTAGAATGTATTTTATCAAGGTGTTTCGAGCAACCATTTTTCCCACTGTGCATTTTGTTATTAAGCTAAGCATGCCATTTGTGTAAACTAAGTTAATGATTTTAGTAGTTTTAAATTTCAATAGTAATGTTTTTATTCACAACTGGACATAAATCATTCGGGTGATTCTGATATGGACTTTTTTTTAAGAAAAACGGGGAAGAGCGTTTGCTGGTCGTCTGCACTCTTTGTTCTCTGTACATAGTCCATCCGATTTCCTATACTCGTGAAAGTGAAAATAATCGTGGCAGCTAGACGCACGTGGGAAGTAAACACCACCGCTCTGGGCTCACATCACCACCAGTCTTCAGACCAGCTACACTTTCCGAGAGATGTCTCCGTGTCATGTTGGCCTGGAGGCCACGTGAGGTGAGTCACTATTTATAAATGTAGTTTTATACATGTATTGCTCTTCTGCTCACATCTTTCTCCCCCTCGTTAAGTGTTCTAACAATGAATGGCGTTGCCGTGCAATACAGAACGTTCATAGCTCAGCCGTCGCATAACAATAGTAACAAACTCCGTGTACCTAGTCATTTGGTCGCGTGAATTCCCCACACTGCTATTTATATGATTTAATCCAATCAGAAAATCATACGCACGAATGCCCGAAAGTGTCTGGTTAAAAATTAAAATGTGTTTTTCAAAGTGGTAATGTAAAATTTCCAAATCAAGCGTTTTCTTATAATTTTACCGTAGAGGCCATATTGAATCAGAAATTGGACATCTTTTGGTGTTAATCAATTTCTATGTTCCCTCTTATAAATGACATCGAAAAATGTAGGAGTATACTTAAAATACAGTTTGCGTGCAAACTTTTAAAATTGGTTAGCCAAAATTGGTTAGTCAGGATACGCGCCCTGGAATGTAGAAAACGGCCTCAGTGTCACTTAAGGCTTCATAGTTGCATATTCACACCAGAAAATAATCATTCCACTTTTTGTTAGAGCATTTTTCTTTCTTTTCTATGAACTAAATCTGAATAATTAAGGTTTTGTTTACTTGGAATGTTAAGTATCAACTGGGCCTCCGTAGAAACAATGCCCGTTTGCACGAAATGCAATGTATGTATATCTGCTATACATTTGTTTTATATTCAGGCATGGCCAAACTTTCTTCCCATATCAAAATAAGTTGTATATCTTTCCGATTCTAGCAAAATTTCTTTATTGGAACCCATACTAACCCGGAGCATCCAATTGGAATGTGAAGAGGAAAAAGAAGGAAAAATACCTTTCGTAATAATAATAATAATAATAATCGACCTTATTTATAGAGGGTAACACATTTAGTAATCTAGTACTAATCTTCCATGTGGCCCTCTTTTTTCCTGGGTAGAAACCAGTACTAAGCAATGTGGAGAAAGTCTCTTGCTCAAGGAAACAACGCTTGCTGTTAGTGGGGATCGAACCCGGTACCTCTCGATCTCGAGTCCGACGCTTTACCACTGCACCACAGCGCTCGTAGATACACGGATTGTGAGAAAGGATGACGGAACAGTGAAATTGTTGGTATACGTACCTTAAATCAACTGAATGCGGACCAATATCTCCAGTTTGATTCATACCGCCCGTTACAAGTAGTTGCGGTCATGGTACCTAGCCGTAATCCAAACTCATAAATCCATAAACGAATGACGAATCAGAATGTTCAGACCAACAGACATGGACCCCAGAATAAAGGGTGTAATCAGGCGTCCGCGGATAGTAAGCATTACTTGGTAAGCAAGCTTCGCCCACCATGCCCATAGGCCTGAACGAAGGAAATATCGGTAGAAGCGTATGTCCGGGATTTGGGAAGTCTACTTATGGCGCGTCACTGGCAAAAACATCAGAAACAATTCTGGAAACTGGCACATTGTAGGGATTGACCAGATCATGATGTCTCCCATAGAACTTCTTAAGTGTTGCTACCAGTTTTGTTTTTTTGATACCCCTGGCTCAACAACTTTGTAGTGAGTACATTCCCACGCTCCATGAAGTCCTGATAATTTGAACAGGTTCTGGCATAACGGATTAACTGTGAAAGGTAAACGCCGTATGCTAGTGCAGAAGGGATATTACTGCTCAGGAATGGAAAGTTAACAATGGGAAAATTGAAGTCATCCCGTTTGTCGTAAAGCCTAGTAGCTTTCCATTGTCAATGTAGAGATAACAATCCAAGTATGAGGAGGAGGCTACAGTCTCCGTTGTTTCCTTCATTTCAAGTTCACGTGGATAGATGAATTCTAAATACTCTGCAAATTTTGTGTTTTTAGAGACAATACATCATCTTTATATTTGTAGGTGAAATTGAATTGTTGTGCGAAGTGTTTCTTGCCTGCTTGGAGGAGACTTTGTACAAATTCCGCCTCATACGAGTATAAAAACAAGTCGGCAAGTAACGGTGCACAGTTAGTACCCATCGGTATGCCGATTGTTTGCTGAAATATCCGTCCGCCGAACTCCACAAAAATATTGTCGATTAGATATTCCAGCATCTTTATGACATCTGCATATGAGTATTTTTGTGGCGCATCAGAGTGATCCCGAACGAAGTATGTGTCTTTGTAGTCAGTGACAACATACTGAAATCGACGGTTACCATTCTTGTGGAAGAAACACTGGTTGATAATTTCCTTTAATTTAGATTTCAATTTATCATGAGGAATAGCAGTGTAAAGAGTAGAGAAATCGAAACAACTTAAACTCAATGTACTGTATTTAGAACATTACTAAATAGATGGATATCGGTGGTTACGGAGAAAAAGGAGAGGGATGAAAAGGTGATGTATATAACATCTGCACTACATGTGGGTATCGATGGTGGTCGATAGAAAAGATGAAAGACTTAGTGGCAAATAAAGAGAAAAAATGAAAGAGAAAGAAAATCCTCAAAACTGACAAGGACAAATTCAAAGGCTGTTAGGTTATTCCATATGGCAAAGGCTTATCTGAAAGCGTAGCCAGGGCAAGGAAAAACATGGCAGGTCAGTATCTCTGCGGCTACCATTACGAAAACACGCCTATTCAAATATATAGAAAATTTCATCTCCAAAAACTGAAATTTTCAGATAAAAAACTCTGATATTGTTCATATCTCTACTCAAAACATAGATTGTGGTACTCGTTAGAACCGCCTCGGGACTGAAGTAAACAAAAATTCTACAAGCTATACAAGTGTTGTGTCCCCTCAAAAAAAAAAAGAAAAGAAGAAAAAGAAAGAAAAGAAAAATAAAGAAAGGGTCTGGGGCCAGACTACTGACCACCCCACGCGTGAGATTACATGTACGATTTGTGATGACGTCAAAGTCATCCGATAACTGCTATTGAAGACAATTTGCATGAAATGTCAAATTCTGTTTTCGGGAATATCATAAAAAAAAATATCTGCCGAATTAGACCACAGGTTGGTAAACGGGTGAATGTAAGGAAGTATCTCGCAGATAAAACGATGCAGATAATCGGGGGAATTTATTTTTGGAATGTAAGTCATTTTTTTTTTCATATCAGAAAAAAATACATGTAATTTCATAGGCTTTCGCAACGTCTCACCACTGTTCATTTCCATTAGGTTTTACTTGTAGTTCACGGACTCGGGTTTTATCACTTCCTCACTGTAGGGAGTATATCGGATTGGTTTCATTTTAGCCGCAACGTGAGAAAACGTACTTTCTGATCTGTGCACCTAACATAGAGTCAAAAAAGTATGCGCTTCCACGCAGTGTGATCAGTATTCTTTGTCGGCATGAAGAAACTTTGCTTCCTTTGCAATCCAAAATGCGCCCAGTGAAGATTCTGATCCCATCACGAAATCATACCTGTATAATTTTGACCCCTTTAAACCCCACTTTTACATAGTAAAACTCGGGTTTACAGGGGTATACATTATTTTTTCTTATTTCTGCTTAAAACATAGATTGTGGGTACTCGTTAGAACCGCCTCGGGAGGCGGTTCTAACCGGTACCCACAATCTATGTTTTGAGCAGAAATATGAAAAATATCAGAAGTTTTTAACTGAAAATTTTCATTTTTTGGTGGTAAAATTTTCAGTATATTTGAATAGGCATGTTTTTGTAGTGAGAAGGATGATCCGAATCTTCCGACCGCAGGTACGTTTTCTGACATTGCGGCTAATTTTGTCGCATTCGATTACGTTAGTAGCCCCACGTTTAAAAACGTGTGAAAAGTTTACTTTGCAACCCTGAGTTTCAGAAGTGGTCCCGTCTAGATTTGAATATGGACGCATCCACTGCAGCAAATAAGGCTATCAGACGAAAGCAAGAAACCCAAAGGCAAAAAGTGTAGATTCAAATGTGATGATTAGTTTGTCTGGATCTGTACTGCTTGCAGAGGCATGTATTTTGGTCTGCAGCGCTGAAAAGGTAACCAAAACATAGGAGCAATAAAATAGGATTTTATAGCATTCTGTCGCCTAGTTATTGGTTTGAATTACAAAAATGTAAAAATCTCAGGGAAGAAGAGCTCCTGTTAAACATTCAACCTTTTTCTTTCCGAATCTTAATTTACATAACTGAGCCGAAATGTCCGAAAAGTACCTTCGGATATGTGCGCCCAGCAAAGATTCAGATCAAACTGCGCATTCGCGCAGTCTGATCAGAATCTTCATTGGGCGCGTTTAAAATGCCCAAGGATGCAACAATTATAATCATGCGGATAGCGGAGACTCTGATCAAACTACGCGGATGCGCAGGCTGATTTGTGTCATCGTTTGACGCACATGCCAGAAGGTACGTTTTCATGTTGTGATTCATATTATTGTAATCCTCACGATAACCCGGATAATTTCTCAGCTCCTCCATTTTTTTACTATATAAAGTGTTGGATTGGCGGATTTGCCTTAATTCCGAAAAAAAAAGAGGAGATGGCAATTCCCCAGACCAAACCATCAAGTCTAAATTTGGTGTATATTTCAGTTAGAAAATATTTAAACAGAGCAACGTAAAAATGAAATGTGACCAAACAAATAAGTGAAAACAATAATAGGTGTATTGTAAATGATTTTATTTTTGTAATTTCTTTATTTTTTTATTTTTTTTTATTTATTTATTTATTTTTATTTTTATTTTTTTTTTTTTTTTTTGTTTTGTTTTGTCAAAAATTATCTTTAAGTGACTTCTGATGTGATTATTTATACAGGATACACAATATTTGCAAATACTTTGAATTTGTGAGTGTATATACTCAGAAATAGTAGCATAAATAAAATGCCTTGTAAAGGTAAAGGTACTTGTGTGTGTTTATTGGGGTAAAATATCAACAGAGCAAAAGTTGTCCTTCTCGCATGCGACACGCCTACTTGACCTGTTATATGTCCCTACCAAAATTATCAAGTTCCCTCAAACCGTATGGGAGTTATGGCCTGGTCAAGATTTCGGTATCAGGGGAGATAAGTACATAATAAAGAAAGTGAGAGTACTCTTGAACATGACATGCCTACTGGTCCTTACCCAGCTAGCATTCTACGTAAATCTACATCGGACCGTCATCGGCCCGTCAGCTACCCTGACGGGCCGATGACGGCCCGATATAGATTTACGTAGAATGCTGACTGGGTATCTATGCCTCTACCAAATATATCAAAATATTTCAAACCACATACACATAACTTTTGGCTTAGAGATTCATTCAGGGGAGGTAACTAGAAAGCACTCATAGTAGAGGTTGTCTTTCTTGCTCGCGACACGCCTAATGGTCCTTATCTGGTTGTCTTTCTTGCAAGCGACACGCCTACTGGTCCTTATCTATGCTTCTACAAAATATTATCAAAATATTTCAAACCATTAAGAAGTACTTGAGAGTACCATCCCTCCACCCCCCCCCCCCCCCCCCACACACACACACACACACACACACCCGGGCGCGCTGGCAAACATGTTATGCCGATGTTTATAGTTATAACTTACGTTACTAAGGATTTTTTCGTGTCAAAAGAATGTTGTTCTATAAGCTTTCGTCTAGGTTTTATACTTGGCATTTAATCTCCTAAAAATATCTTATATCCCCCCCCCCCCCCCCCCTCCCGTTTTTTTCAATTGTACAGTTTAACCTTACACGACTTCTGCTTTGAAATATATTCAATGGAGTGTACAAGAAAAAGAATAAAGCAATAGTTGTCTTTCTTGCATGTACCATACCTACTTGACCAGATATATGCCCAACCAAAATATTACCAAATCATCTCAGACCATATAGGAGTAATAGCCTGCACAAGATTTCACTTCAGTGGTGGAGGTAAGTACATAACAAAAAGAGGGAATTGTCTCTTGCGTGTGACACGCCTACTGGTCCTTATCTAGGCCTCAACCAAATAATATCAAAATGTTTCAAACCATTAAGAAGTTATAGAGTGCGCAAGAATTTGGCTTAGAAATTTATTCAGGGGAGATAACTAGAATTCGACATGCCTACCGGTCCTTATCTTTGCCTGTACCAAATCTTATCAAGATATTTCAAACTATTTAGAAGTTATGGAGAGCATAAGAATTTGGCTTAGAAATTCATTCAGGGGAGATAACTAGATAAAAAAACAAAGTAAGAGTTGTCCTTTTTACATGCAACACTCCTACTTGACCTGATATATGTCCCTGTCAAATATGATCAAATTATCTCAAACAGTATATGAGTTATAGCATGCCTAAAATTTCGGTTACAGGGAAAATAACTACATAATGAAGAAAGTGAGAACTGTCTCTCTTGCATGTGACACTCCTTCTGGTCTTTATCTATGCCTGTAACAAATAATCAGACTATTCCAGACCATTAGGATGTTACACACAAGAATTTGGCTTAGAAATTCGTTCAGGGGAGATAATTAGAAAAAGAACAGAGCAAGAGTGTCTATCTTGCATGCGGCACGCCTATTTGACCTGATATATATCCCTGCCATATATTATCAAATTGTCTCAAACAGTATGCACAAGATTTCGGTTTCAGGGGAGATTACTACATAACGAACAAAGTAAGAGTTGTCTCTGTTACACGGGACACACCTACTGGTCCTCCTTTCCATCTCTACCAAGTATTATCAAATAAGATCAAACAGTATGGTAGTTATGGCCTGCACAAAATTTCGGCTTCAAGGGAGATAAGTACATAAGGAAGAAAGTGTCAGTTGTCTCTCTTGCACGGTACATGCCTACTAGTTCTCCTCTTCATCCCTACCAAATATTATCAAATGATATCAAACAGTATGGTAGCCATGGCCGGCACACGATTTTGGCTTCAGGGGGAATAACTACATAACGAAGAATGTGAGAGTTCTTTCTCTTGCATAAGACCGCCTACTGATCCTAATCTTCATTCCTTCCAAATATTATCAAGTATGTCCGAGGGTATCAATGTTATGGAGCGCACAAGGATGCGTCTACGGATTACTGCTTCAGTGGAGATAACTTTATAATGAAGAGAATGACAGTTGTCTCTTTTGCACGCGATACGCCTACTTGTCCTCCTCTTCACCCCTGCCAAATATTATCAAATTATCTCAAACAGTGTGGGAGTTATGGCCTGCACATAATTTCGGCTTCAGGGGAGATAACTATAACGAAGATAGTGCACGCGACATGCCTCCTGAGCCTCTTCTTCATTCCTACCAAATATTATCAAAATCTGTCTAAGAGTATCAAAGTTACGGAGCGCACAAGGATGCGTCTAAGGACCGACGGACAGACGGACGCCATGCTGATCGCTTTATTCCCCGAACCTGTCTGTCGGGGGATGAAAATGAATCATTTCTTTTTATAGTTGTGATTAAAACCTCAGAAAGCCTACAAAAATGAGGGGATTGAATGACAAGCATGGTAGACCCTTCCCGATCTGACGCCGCAGAGTTTACACTGGTTGCTGCTAATCGGATAAAATTTAGACACATCAGGTAGTAAATTGTACTTAAAAGAGGAGTAAAAAAGGTAACAAGAACACAATTTTCATTTCGTAAGAGAGAGAGAGAGAGAGAGAGAGAGAGAGAGAGAGAGAGAGAGAGCATGCATCGTGCAAAGTTTAGACACATCAGGTAGTATATTGTGCCTAAACAAAGGAGGAGTAAATAGGTAACTGACACACAATTCTCTAGTGCTAAGAGAGAGAGAGAGAGAGAGACAGAGAGAGATAGAGAGAGACAGAGACAGACAGACAGACAGGCAGAGAGTTTGTTTGTTTGATTTGGGCTTAACGTCGCTTTCAACCTTTTTCAGTCATATCGCGACGGTGTCTGGATGTGGCAGGGAGCTCAATGCTCACTTTTAGAGTGCTGCCTCACTGAAATATCACGCCCCAGACACTTTGACATGATATTCCACCCAGTCACATTATACTGACACTGAGCTGACAGGCAGAGAGAGAGAGAGAGAGACAGACAGACAGGCAGGCAGGCAGAGAGAGGGAGAGAGATAGTGAATCAAGAGTGCATGTTATTCTGTTTATGGTTTCTCTCATCATCAGAAACTGTAGGGAAAAACGTGCTTTACCCTTTTAACAATGTCGACCCAAACAGACACTTTTGCAGACAGTGTAGATCCAGATGAAATGGCTCATAATAAAGTGTCTTATCAGGATCTTTGCTTTTTGCCATTCAGTCTTTAACAATGTATACGTCCGAAAGCAAAGACAAGAGTCTACTGCAGAAACTCAGGGATGAAAGGGCTAATATTATCTGAGGACTTAACCCTTGTCATGCTGAATAAATTAAGATGCCACGCCCACTTCGAATTTCCAGCCAATCACATTACTTAATCCGGGTTTTTGATAGAAATTCACATATTAAATGACAAACAGTGCAGATCTAGATCAATTGGCTTCATCAAAAGCCAACTGATCTGGATCTACACTCTTTAATAAGACAAGGCATGTCGTGTTCAGCAATAGAAGGGTTAACATCTCTTATCCTTGAACTCATTAACTGGTCATCGTTTGTACAGTACTTAGTTATAATAACATTTGAACAAGTCCATTTTAGCACGCGTTTTATTTTAAAACTGCTAGATGATTGGCAAACAGTCATTACGAAAACACGCCTATTCAAATATATAGAAAATTTCACCTCCAAAAACTGAAAATTTTCAGACAAAAAACTGATATTTTTCATATTTTTGCTCAAAACATAGATTGTGGGTACTCGTTAGAACCGCCTCGGCGAGGCGGTTCTAACGAGTACCCATAAAAATCTATGTTTTTGAGCAAAATAAGAAAAATAATGTATACCCCTGTAAACCCCAGTTTTACTACATAAAAATGGGGTTTAAGGGGGTCAAAATAATATAGGCGTGTTTTCGTGATGGTAGACCCTAATCAGATACACAGAAGGCGACGAAGTATCTCAGAGAGTCCCTTGGAATTCGAGATAACGAGAGTTGACTGTATCGTAAATATTTTTATTACGCACATGCGTAATGTGTGTAATGAGCGCTACTCATGTTTCCATATGGTAACATGTTTCCAGTTTGGTAAGGTTAAAGGGAATGGATACACTTTCAAGGGAGGCAACCTTTGTCTCCTTCTGATAAGGGGTCTACTCTTTAAGGAAACAATTTGCTCCAAATGAGGCACCCTGAACATTCAGACACGACAAGAACCTCACGATACTAACTCCGTGTTTTGAAAAGGGCTGGGCTGCGTTCAGACATGCAAAGTGATAGCGAAGGTTTTGCCGTTAACCCAAGTACATGTACCTAATGACGAGCGGAAAAGGGATCAAGGACAAAACACTTGCGAGTAACTTGTACGTTTGAACGCAGCCCTGATAATGTGTTTAACCCTAAAAGTACTAATCATAACAGCAGCAGACGAATTTTTATTTATTTTTCCTGTTCTTCAGAGAAACATAAGGCTTGATATTTCATGAGAATCGTCTGCTACACAAAATGCCAAATCTTATTTGTTCGAAAAAAAAAATCATACAATAGAATTTCGTGTGCTACAAGTTTGCTTAGCGCTTCAGGTCTCGATGGGGGCATGGTTTGGGGGCGGGGAAGGGGGGGAGGGGGGGGGGGACGAGAAAGGTAATTTGGGGGTAATTATGGTACGGGTGTGCGAGCCAGTATTTCGAAACCTACCCCATTCATATACCTGGCCTTTGAAAAAAACGGACCCATTCATATACTTATTCGTCCGAAATATTGACCTTTTCATATACTGTCCTTTGATTTTTTATATCCATTTATTGTTGGTAGTTAGACATATATCGCAGCCAATAGGGCTTATCCGGCAGTGCTACTTACACAGGTATCAGATACTACACACAGCATGATTGGGTACAAATATCTGCTAGCTGCTGTATGAACCTAATGGATTTTCTATGGAAATAGACTGAGCTTGCTATACTTTGCTTAGTTTATTTGACTAATAAATGATATTCAGAAGAAAATCAGTTCTGCAAATTTAAATACAAAGTCTGACAAAGAGTTACAACATTGTCTGAAGAATCGCTTAATTATTTTCAGTAAGACTTTGCAATGACTTACTAATGGGGATCAATGGGCACAGGCAATGATATGACTGGTGTCTGTGTTCATTTGTTCATGGGATCTTGTGCAGGCTTTGAGCCATGATCTACATCTATCAAGATTCATCCACGGTTCGGATGGATGGATGGATGAATATTTTATTTATAGACGCTCAACCCTAAAAGGGCATATAGCGTCTAATAATTTTTATATTATGTGAGGATTTTATTTAATGAGAAATTAAAAATATCTAGGATTGATGTGTTCATTTTAAAAGGATAAAATATCAATGATTTATTAAAAATACTGGTTATATTTTATTAAAAAGTCCGATCTCTTTAAGGAAGTCGAGTATTTTCTTCGTTGGTATATCATTAAAAAGTTCCTTTATAGTTTTTACATTAAAATACTTTGTGCGAATGTAATTACATTCTGCACAAGTGATAAGAAAATGTTTGACTGTAAAAGGTTCGTTGCAAGGAATGCAGAATGGAGCTTGTTCATTGTTTAAAATATAAGAATGAGTAATTCTAGTGTGTCCAAGTCTACATCTCGTGATTTTTGTTTGTTCTTTTCTGCTGAGATTAGAGAATGTGCATTTGCTGTTAAAATTTGGTTTGATTTCATTTAATTTATTATAAGTTTGTGTTTCCCAAACAGACTGACAGTTGTTGTTGATATATTGACAGACGTTTGATTTAAAGTCGGAGTGAGGAATTTTGAAATTGGTTATTACTAAGGATAATGCAGATTTGGCTTCTGAATCTGCTAATTCATTTCCACTAATATTAACGTGGCTGGGAAGCCAACAAAATACAATTTCTTTTGAAGCGGAAAGATAATAATATTTTTTAAGAATTTGCTGAATTAATGGGTTCCTATGGTGTAAATCTTTAAGAGATTTTAATACAGAAAGAGAATCTGAATAAATGATGAACTGTTTTTCAGGCTGATCTCTGATATGGTAAAGTGCAATATCAATTGCCTTGGCTTCGGCGGTAAAAATGGAGCTATTATCAGGTAATCTGATACTGTCAGTAAAATTTGGACTAATAACAGAACAAGCAACTTTCTCATCTTGTTTCGAACCATCTGTATAAATTCACAAGTAATGTTTATAATTTGATTTGATTTCTAAAAGTTCATTTTTAAAAATATGCGACTCAACTTCTGTTTTTTTATTTTTATGAAGGTCTAATATAATCTTTGGTGGGTTTAACGTCCATGGCTCTTTTGATGGAAAAGAAAAATGCTGAACATTTTTAATATTAATATTGGCCTCTTCAAGTAACAGTTGTATTCTCAGGCCAAGGGGTTTAATAGCCGTTGGTTTGTTGTTGTAAAATCTTTCATATTTAGGGTTAAAAACACAATCATAAGCTGAATTACGTGGATTGGCGGCTAATTTAGTAACATATTGAAGAGACAATTTCTCTCTTCTTATATACAATGATGGTTCATTTGATTCAGCGTATAAACTTTCGACAGGGGAAGTACGAAAAGCCCCTAGAGCCAGACGTAAACCTTGGTGATGAATAGTATCCAAAGATTTCAAATAAGATTTTCTTGCGGATCCATAAACTATGGATCCATAATCCAATTTAGATCTAATTAAAGATCTATAAAGATTTAAAAGAACAGTACGATCTCCTCCCCAGTCGGAACTGGAGAGAACTTTAAGAATATCAAGAGATTTTAAACATTTAGCTTTTAAAGCTTTGATGTGTGGTATAAAAGATAATTTGTTATCGAACAAAAGAACCAGGAATTTTGCTTCACTGACGACTGGAATTGGACTACCGTATATGGTGAGATGAGGATCAAAATGTAGCTGACGTATCTGACAAAAATGAACGCATTGAGTTTTTGTTTTTGAAAATTTGAAACCATTTTCTGTTGCCCAAACTTCTATATTATTTAAACATCGTTGTAGTTTGAATTCAATGGTTTCCATATTTTTCGACCTAATAAATATTCCAAAATCGTCAACAAAAAGTGAACAATCAAGGTCTTTCACACATTTAACAATATCGTTAATTTTAATGCCAAAGAAGGTAGGTGATAAAATGCTTCCCTGTGGTACACCTTGCTCTTGTTTAGATATGTCCGATAACGTATTACCTATTCGAACATTAAATGTTCGATCTGATAAACAATTTTGAATAAAAAGTGGTAATCGGCCTTTAAGGCCTAATTTATGTAAATCTTTCATGATGCCATGTTTCCAAGTAGTATCGTAAGCCTTTTCAAGGTCAAAAAATACAGCTACTACATGTTCTTTTTTAACAAAGGCATCACGAATAAAAGATTCCAAACGAATCAAATGATCGTTTGTACAGTTATTTTTTCTGAATCCAGCTTGATATTTTGTTATAAGCTGGTTTGATTCTAAGAACCAAACCAGTCTATCATTAATCATTTTCTCCATTGTTTTACACAAACAACTTGTCAAAGCAATAGGTCTATAGTTTGTAGCTTCAGTATGATCTTTATTTGGTTTTGGTATAGGTATAATCGTTGCTTTACTCCAGTCTTTTGGAAATTTCCCAGTGATCCAAATATCATTTAAAATATTTAATAAAGTTTTTAAAGCGTTATCGGGTAAATGTTTAAGAATTTGATAATGAATGTCATCAGGACCAGCAGCTGTATCGTGAGATTTATTAAGAGCATCTAATAATTCTGAAGCGGTGAATGGTACATTATATTTTTCATGATTTAGTGACGTAAAATTTAGATGCTCTTTCTCTTGTTCCTGTTTTATGTTTTGAAAGGTTTCGGAATAATTTGCACTAGAAGAGTTTTTCTGAAAATTCTCTCCTAGTGCATTGGAAATATCTTTAGTCGTTGAGCATATATTTCCATTTGATTTAATATGGACATGCTTGTTATTTTTATTTTTGCCAGTAATTTTTCGAATCATGTCCCATATTTTCTTTGCTGGAGTTCTAGAGTTAAGTTTGGAGCGATATTGCTGCCAAGATGTTCTTTTAGCCGTTTTTATTGTCTTGCGAGCTTTAGCTCGCATTTGTTTGGCATGGATTAGATTTTCTTTCGTTGGCTGCCTATTGAACTTTCGTAAGGCAGATTTTCTTTTATTAATTGAATTTTTAACATCTTTATTAAACCAAGGTCTATTTCTTTTTGAACGTGTCGAGGACTTTGGAATACATTTTTCGGCTACATGAATTAGTGTATCAGTAAAAGCTTGTATATCATCTGCTGTTTTAAACATTTCAGGTTTTAATTTTTCATTACATAGCTCCATAAAATTCTCCCAGTTTGCTTTATTCAAATTCCATCGGGAATGATGGTCTTCATTTGTCGATTCAATTTCTTCAATTTTAATTTGAAAATGATCGCTCCCATGAAGGTCATCTAGAACTGACCAATCAAAATCTAAGTAAATATTTGGAGAGCATATAGACAAATCTAAAGCAAAATAATTTCTTGTAGGAGAATGAAGATAAGTTGGTTGTTTATCGTTAAATAAACATAAATCATTTTCTGCAATAAAATTTTCTATTATTTCTCCTTTGTCATTTGTATCCAGACAACCCCATAGTTTGCTGTGACTATTAAAGTCACCTAATAATAAATAAGGACGAGGTAACTGGTTTATAAGATTTTCTAAATCGTGTTTAGAAAATTTACAGTGTGGAGGAAGATATAGAGAACAAATTGTTATGGATTTAGACAGAGTGACATTTACAGCAACAGCTTGTAAATTACTATTTATATCTATCTGTCTATGAGGAACATTTGATTTTACAAGGATAGATGAACCTCCTGAGGCTTTCTGATTTTCAGTTGCGATATGATTATATAAACTATAATTTTTAAAATTAATATTATCTGTATTTTTTAAAAAGGTTTCCTGGAGACAAAAGACGGTCGGAGAAAGAAGTGTTGTTAAAATTAAAATTTCGTTATAATTTGCTTTTAGTCCTCGACAGTTCCACTGAATAATTGATTTTTTATCCATGATGATGGATGGATGGATATTTTGTTTATAGACGCTCAACCCTAAAAGGGCATATAGCGTCTAATAAGTTTTATGTTATATGATGATTTTATTTAATGAGAAATTTAAAAATATCTAGGATTGATGTGTTTATTTTAAAGAGATAAAGTATCAATGATTTTAAGTGATTAAAAATACTGATCATATTTTATTGAAAAGTCCGATCTCTTTAAGAAAGTCGAGTATTTTCTGAGTTGGCATATCAAAAAGTTCCTTTATAGTTTTTATATTAAAATACTTTGTGCGAATGTGATTAAATTCAGCACAAGTGATAAGAAAATGTTTGACTGTGAAAGGTTCATTACAAGGAATGCAGAATGGAGCTTGTTCATTGTTTAAAATATAAGAATGAGTAAATCTAGTGTGTCCAAGTCTACATCTCGTAATTTTTGTTTGTTCTTTTCTGCTGAGATTAGAGAATGTGCATTTGCTGTTAAAATTTGGTTTGATTTCATTTAATTTATTATAAGTTTGTGTTTCCCAAACAGACTGACATTTGTTGTTGATGTATTGACAGACGTTTGATTTAAAGTCGGAGTGAGGAATTTTGAAATTGGTTATTACTAAGGATAATGCAGATTTGGCTTCTGAATCTGCTAATTCATTTCCACGAATATTAACGTGGCTGGGAAGCCAACAAAATACAATTTCTTTTGAAGCGGAAAGATAATAATATTTTTTTATGAATTTGCTGAATTAATGGGTTTCTATGGTGTAAATCTTTAAGAGATTTTAATACAGAAAGAGAATCTGAATAAATGATAAATTGTTTTTCAGACTGATCTCTGATATGGTAAAGTGCAATATCAATTGCCTTGGCTTCGGCGGTAAAAATGGAGCTATTATCAGGTAATCTGATACTGTCAGTAAAATTTGGACTAATAACAGAACAAGCAACTTTCTCATCTTGTTTCGAACCATCTGTATAAATTGACAGGTAATGTTTATAATTTGATTTGATTTCTAAAAATTCATTCTTAAAAATATGCGACTCGACTTCTGTTTTTTTATTTTTATGAAGGTCTAAAATAATCTTTGGAGGGTTTAACGTCCATGGCTCTTTTGGTGGAAAAGAAAAATGCTGAACATTTTTAATATTGATATTGGCCTCTTCAAGTAACGGTTGTATTATTCTCAGGCCAAGGGGTTTAATAGCCGTTGGTTTGTTGTTGTAAAATCTTTCATATTTAGGATTAAAAACACAATCATAGGCTGAATTACGTGGATTGGCGGCTAATTTAGTAACATATTGAAGAGACAATTTCTCTCTTCTTATATACAATGATGGTTCATTTGATTCAGCGTATAAACTTTCGACGGGGGAAGTACGAAAAGCCCCTAGAGCCAGACGTAAACCTTGGTGATGAATAGTATCCAAAGATTTCAAATAAGATTTTCTAGCGGATCCATAAACTATGGATCCATAATCCAGTTTAGATCGAATTAAAGATCTATAAAGATTTAAAAGAACAGTACGATCTCCTCCCCAGTCGGAACTGGAGAGAACTTTAAGAATATCAAGTGCTTTAAGACATTTAGCTTTTAAAGCTTTGATGTGTGGTATAAAAGATAATTTGTTATCGAACAAAAGACCCAGGAATTTTGCTTCACTGACGACTGGAATTGGACTACCGTATATGGTGAGATGAGGATCTAAATGTAGCTGACGTATCTGACAAAAATGAACGCATTGAGTTTTTGTTTTTGAAAATTTGAAACCATTTACTGTTGCCCAATCTTCTATATTGTTTAAACATCGTTGTAGTTTGAATTCAATGGTTTCCATATTTTTCGATCTAATAAATATTCCAAAATCGTCAACAAATAGTGAACAATCAAGGTCTTTCACACATTTAACAATATCGTTAATTTTAATGCCAAACAAGGTAGGTGATAAAATGCTTCCCTGTGGTACACCTTGTTCTTGTTTAAATATGTCCGATAACGTATTACCTATTCGAACATTAAATGTTCGATCTGATAAACAATTTTGAATAAAAAGTGGTAATCGGCCTTTAAGGCCTAATTTATGTAAATCTTTCATGATGCCATGTTTCCATGTAGTATCGTAAGCTTTTTCAAGATCAAAAAATACAGCTACGACATGTTCTTTTTTAATAAAGGCATCTCGAATAAAGGATTCCAAACGAATCAAATGATCGTTTGTACAGTTATTTTTTCTGAATCCAGCTTGATATTTTGTTATAAGCTGGTTTGATTCTAAGAACCAAACCAGTCTATCATTAATCATTCTCTCCATTGTTTTATACAAACAACTTGTCAAAGCAATAGGTCTATAGTTAGTAGCTTCAGTATGATCTTTATTTGGTTTTGGTATAGGTATAATCGTTGCTTTACTCCAGTCTTTTGGAAATTTACCAGTGATCCAAATATCATTTAAAATATTTAATAAAGTTTTTAAAGCGTTATTGGGTAAATGTTTAAGAATTTGATAATGAATGTCATCAGGACCAGCAGCTGTATCGTGAAATTTATGAAGAGCATCTAATAATTCTGAAGCTGTGAATGGTACATTATATTTTTCATGATTTAGTGGCGTAAAATTTAGATGCTCTTTCTCTCGTTCCTGTTTTATGTTTTGAAAGGTTTCGGAATAATTTGCACTAGAAGAGTTTTTCTGAAAATTCTCTCCTAGTGCATTGGAAATATCTTTAGTCGTTGAGCATATATTTCCATTTGATTTAATATGGACATGCTTGTTATTTTTATTTTTGCCAGTAATTATTCGAATCATGTCCCATATCTTCTTTGCTGGAGTTCTAGAATTAAGTTTGGAGACGTATTGCTGCCAAGATGTTCTTTTAGCCGTTTTTATTGTCTTGCGAGCTTTTGCTTTATCCATGATGAATGGAGAGATGATTTTAAAATAAGGAACTTAATCCTTTTATTTTTTCCGCGTCTGCGACAGCATGGAGGAGTCAATCTCTAACTCCATGCTGTCGAGGGAATCGAACCGATTGACCAACTTGATCGGATCGGCCGATCCCCCTTTACTGTATGGATTTGGTTCTTTATCTTTTTCTTTTCCATTTTCTCCTTTTTGGTCAGCTGTCCTGTTCCTGGATCTGGATCTTTGGGATCCACTTGCTTTACTCGGCTGTGTTTGTGAACTGTTTTGACTGTTTTGTGTTGGTGGTCTGGACTGATGAGTAGATGCAGGTTTCGGTTTCGGTTTTAGAGTAGGAGTAATAACTTTTGAACTTGCTTTAATGACAGAATCTTTTTCGTTAAACTGGGTAGAAATTTCTTTGGTTTCAGGTTTAGTGTTTAAAGATTGAACAACTTTTGCAAAGGTAACTTCAGGTTGATTTTCTTGAAATTTTTTAGCTTCCAAATAAGTAATTTTTTGTGTAACTTTAATTTTCATGATTTCTTTTTCTTTTTTCCAAATTTCACACTGATTTGATTTTGATTGATGATTTTTGTGACAGTTCACACACTTTTGTTGATTTTTGCAAGCATGTGTAGGGTGGTCAAAATCATCCATACCACATTTTTCACAGACTGATCCAGGGGCTTCAGGACAGCCGTTCTCATGATGTCCAAACCTCTGACAGTTGAAACACCGCAGAGGATTTGGGATGTAGACTTCAACCGGTATAATTCGATAAAATTTTTTTAGTGATTTCGGCAAAGTTGTGGTGTTGAATGTTAGTAAAAGTGTATTTGTTTCTATAAAATTTCCATCTTTTTTAATTTTAAACCGTTTGCAAGCTGTTACTCCTTGTTGTTTGAGATATTCCGTGATGTTTTCTTCGGTTTCATTTTTGAGCAGTCTGTCACGGATAATACCTTTGCAACTATTAAGGGTTTTATGTTCCGTGACAGTGACATTTATACTAAAGAATTTTGTGATTTTTAGGAGGTTTTCTGATTGGAATTTTCTATTTGTTTCGACTAAAAGGGTTCCATTTTTTAATTTTTTTACATTTTTTGGTGTACCTATAAAAGATTCAATTTGTTTTTCTATTATAAAAGGTGATAATGATGTAACTTGTTTTTCCTCTTTATTTGAAATCACTAAAAATTTTGGAAAGTTCTCATTCGCTTTAAACGTAAAGGTAGTCGGTTGCGTGTCGTCCACTGAAGAGTCGAACGCCAGAAATCGTTTTCGAGAGGCCATGGTGATGAAATTTTTGATTCGATAGCTATGCGCCCCACCCTCCATGGAGCCCTACAAGGGGACGTTTAACAGAACTGGATCTCCTATTTCTAACGTCAAGGCTACATTGCTATTATACTCGGTGTCAAGATCAGAGTCTTCAGCTCGGCCTCATGCTTAGATGATTTCCCACCTATTCATCTAAATTTCCATAGAAAAATTTATGAACAGTTGAGTTCATCCCCCTATCCACAGCCTCCACTTCCACGGTTCGGAAATGGGGGAAAAACATTCACTTCTTCAATGTGTGGCTTGTGACTGTAGCGACTGTCACTTCTGCATTTTCCCCAAGCACACCTCTTAGTTGGCCTTGTCTAAATTAAATATGCACGTCAAAGATATAGCTACTGTGCATTCAACATCTTCCAGAAAGTAGTTTTTTTTTCTTCTAGTCATTGTTTTTTGAAAAAATCAAATATTTTCACTTGTTTCCCCATAGATAAAAGAATGCAAATTATGCAGAAATCTGCAGGGTAGGTAGCTTGGAGGCAGAATTTCAACAAATTCTGCTCAATCATTTTCTTTTCTTTTTTTTTTTTTTTTTTTTTTTTTTTTTTTTTTAAATTTTCTCAGCATTGTTGTGAAACATCAATAATTCAAATTCAGCAAAGAAAAGGAAAAATATTTTCCTGGACAAAACCTCCAAAAATTCACTAACTACAGAAATTGCCTTCTTTTTTTTTTTGGTCATAAATTTAATTTTAGGATAAATATTTGAGAATAAAGCACACTACAGAAAAGACAAATGGTGTCTGCTAAGGTATGGTCAATCAGACCAAAACCTTTTCATTTAAAATAATACACCAAGCAAAAAAAAAAAAAAAACAAAAAAAAAAAAAAAAAAAGTGATGTTGAAAGGACAGTAGATGCTAAATCTAAATTTTAAATCCATCTGATACTATCAAATCACACTTTCGTTATTGTTGGGTCAATTAACATACAAAAAAATAAACAAAGAAAAGAATTTGACTGACTCCTAGTGCAGAGCTATATAATTCTAACTTCAGCTGAAAAATGTTTGTACCCAACCAGGTAAAGTTTACACACAGCAAATGCTTATCAGTTACTGCCGGAGTAGGTCTATTCATTGAATACCAAATCTCTGATCGAAAAAATATATGCATATACCGGGACATCAGAAAAGTGGGGCTTTCACATACAAATACAGAAAAATCGGGTCATATACTTTTTGTTGAAAAAAGGGCCTAATCAAATTCCAGGCAGCGCTGGAAAAGGGAGCATTCGGCACACACACATCCGTACTATGCCATATATAGGAAGTTACCGACCCCCCCCCCCCCCACAATTCCCCCCTCCGTAACCCCGCGAGCTTCAGGGTTAAACGTGTTACTAAGAGTCAGATAAAACTTCACGCTTCACCATAGTGCAGATTGTATTTTTCATTTCATTAGGAATCATCAACTGTCAAAATTGATATACGTCCTGGGGGAAGAAACTCTGTCAAAACTGATTTTGTACCCTTCTCTAAAAGGAAAGAATTTACTCCCGTTTGAGCAAATTCGTTCCTTTAAAGACAGTTTTATTTGTGTATGCGATACGTCATAATGTATAATTGAGCTAACGCATGACAAAACCTACAAAATGGCAAGTGCAACCAGCGAAGACTCAGATCAGCCTGGACGCTCAAATGGTTGCTAAGGACCCAGGCTTTCCTCATGCGGACAGTGAAGACTCTGATCAGACTGGGCGACTGCCCAGGCTGATCTGAGTCTTCGCTGGGCGCACATGCCATTTTGTAGGTTTTGTCATGTACTGACTCAATATCATTTGTTTTAATTAGACATGAGCGTTAAAGGATATTGGATGTTGATGATTTTCCGACATTTTTACTGGTGAGCTTTTGTGGCTCCCTGATTCCTTTATAGCACATCAAACAACTTCCTAATAGGAGGTCTACTCTAAAAGGAAAGAATTTGTTCCCAAAGATAGTACATCTTTTCAGAAGGGAGTAAAAGCAGTTTGATCCAGTGCTCTACCTTGAAAGTGTGCTGAAGTTGCCGTTCAGTACTGATGTTCTTTTAGGGACTGATTTCTGACTATGTAAAAATATCAATGAAACTGACAATAAAGAAAGCAGTTCTTTTTCTACAGAGGCGCATGGCTGGTGGCCCTCGTTGTCAGGTCATAGAATCACATGCTACTGTAGAAAACCAGGATAAACAAAAAAGATGCTGGCAAAATGTGAACATACACCACTATGTTTATCTACGTCCTGGAGTGACCGAGTGTTTTTTGTTGTCTTTTTCTTATTCATTTCGAATACATATAGTCATTTGTTTATAATTTTATACTGAGTAATAGAATTTTACATTTAAATGTAGAAGAATGTCTTCTTCTAAATATGAATCTGAAACTATGACAATAAAACTATCCTCTATCAATAAAACTATTAGGAGCGAATCCAGTCAGGAAGAATGTGTTTTTGTTTTCCTATATACCTGTATTTATAGATTTCTATCTCAGCACCGGATGAATTGAAGAAATAATAAAAATGGCGATGTAGATCTTATCACCTGTCATTATGAAGAGTTTTACCTCAACACCGGTTGACATTGTGACAGTGTACACAAGGGTACAGTGAATTATTTTCCTCATAGAGCTCCATAATAATTCCACCCTTTTGGGTAGTAAGGGTTCATTTCAGGGTATGGCTGGGCTTAGCACACCAAAATAAACAAGGAAAAATACCTCAACACCGGTTGATTGATTGTGTTGGAGTTTAACGACACGTCAACCCTTGAGGGTCATTTTGTGTCGTCTCCCAGAGAAAGGGAGAAAAGAGATAGAAGAGAAAGTACAGGAGATGAAAGAGAGGGACAGGGAAGAAAGAGGAACAGGAATGAAAGTGAAGAAACAGAAGAAATAAAAACATTCCCCCTCTACCCTTACCCACTACAAGGATAGCAGGCCTTGCCCAACTGTAAGCCAATATCAGTTGGACGCCCCAGTGATGTAAGATACACAGCACCTTCGCACCACCCGACCATCCCGTCAACACCGGTTGACATTGCTGACAGTGTACACAAGGGTACAGTGAATTATTTTCCTCAGAGCTCCATAATAATTCCACCCTTTTGGGTAGTAAGGGTTTATTTCAGGGTATGGCTGGGCTTAGCACAGCAAAAAAAAACAAGGAAAAATACCTCCATCACCAGCACTTTCTGGGACTTTTTGCTGAATGTAGCAACCCCTCAATTGGCAGGTATCAAAAATTGAAACTTTGCAATTTCACCACTTCCACTTTTGGCTCCAGCAAACACATACAGAAACATTTATATCTTTGAAACAATCAGAAAATTACACACAAACATTTTTTTCTTCGAATTAAAATGATGAGTTTTAATTCATCTTTATTATTAACCAATCACAGGTCGCCTTACACAAAATAACTATCCCGGGCTTACAATCAGCAATCCTGTATCAGTTGGTTCCCTGTGCCCTATAGAGCAATATTTTCCCCCAATAGAGCACCAAAAACACTTTATATCAATAAAATAAACTAATTATAACCAAATCATGTCCTTTGTTTTTACTGATTTACTTAATTTTGCTGATAGGGACACTTTGCCTACCCCCAGTAAAAATACAGCAAAAGTCTCCAATATAAATAAAAGAGATAAACAAAAGGGACCAATAACTTTGTTTCTCTTTTTCTTTCAAATTAATTGTCAGAATGATACAGATGTCAAACCATACAGCTATACTTATATTAAAATACAAATCAAGAACTTAGAGACAGCATGTGTATTACAATTATTGTCTTATCTTGATCTTACCCCACCCACCCCCTGTCTCGTAAACGGACGAGCGTTGGGCCGGTGACGATGGACTAGACGCAATCACAAGCAATCAGAGGATAAACATAATACTTTATAAATAAAAACAAGTGTTTATAAATAAAAAAAAGTATGTATTTAAAAAAGTTAGCAAAAAAAAAACAAAAAAAAAAAAAAACAAAAAAAAACTATAAAGTAATTTTCAAAATTTCAGAAATTGAATATCCTAGATGTTCCTGGTTTGTTGTCATCTTTATAACTTACAATATGCTGATAAAATTGAAAAGAAGAACTTCAAATGTAACTTGGTTTTTCTGGCATGTAGTACTGGTACCGTTGATATAAACATCATGTCATTCATCGGGTACCATTTTGTACTTGATTGGATTCAACTTCAAGAATAAACTTCTTCAAATCCTAGTTACATACACAGCGACGTATACATCAAATCATACATACACAGCGACGTATACACCAAATCATAGTTGCATACATAGCGACGTATACAGATACGTATACGGGACCATTGTCAGATCCCCGAAATACAGCACAACATAATGTCTTCAAATGAAACTATTGTAGTGTACAGCTCTACTGAACCTGGGGACCTTTATAGTAATGTGGCACGTTTTGAACACGTGTATGCACAAGAAACCCGTGATTTTCAAGATCTAAAAATAATATTCACAAGAGACCCGTGATAGTCAAGATTTAAAATAACCTATTCGATTATCCGAACGATGCAAAATCTTACACACAGCCACTGCTCAAACTATGAAGCAAAATTAATTTTTCTCTCGGAACGCTACAAGAAAATTACGAAAGAAAATTGTTTCTCCATTCAAAAGATAGCCTTGAGACAAAAATCAATCCCAGAACAGTGAATATATTGATCACCGAACCTAGGTTCACTCGGAATATAGAATGTTCTGGTAACCGCTCAAATATTTTGACGTAAATGATCAAATACGCCCTCCGCATACATATCTCGTGATTACCGTAATACCGTAACTTGAAAGCTGAAGTGTACCTACTCTCTTAAAAAGTAAAACAGTCATCATAATCAGCACTCCAATTACAAATGCAAATAATCCATCCTGGTTAATAAAAAATCAAAACAAACTTCGCTTTATACTATGTACATATAAAAATATATTCAAGATTAAACAGGGACGTGACACCCCCTATAGCATGGGCTAAATAGCTTGGCTTTAATATAACACCATTATCCCGGTTGTCTGTGCCTGAAGTGTATTTTTATTAATAAAATATTACAGAAACATGAAAAATGTCAAATTATATGCAGAAAATATATACTAGAAAGTTAAATTGGCCCGGTTGACATGTCAAAGGCACGGCGTGTTTCAAATGTCCATTTAAACCGACCGATAGTAAACTTATATATATGCTTTCTGATGAATAGCAAATAAGAGGAGATAAAAATGAACTTGATGGATAAGTACAAAGGTCAAGGTCACACAAGGTCAAGGTCATGGTCACACAAGATCAAGGTCAAGGTCACTTAAATATAGAATAATATAGAAAATCCAATTCTGTTACATGTTTCTAGGCATGCTTGTAGATTTTTAGAAGGTTACTAAGGTCAATGTCACATGAGTAAAAAACAGAAGCAGTTTTGTTTGACTGATCCAGTTTCAGTACTTGGTGGTGTTCATTCTAAGAAAAGGGCACTTATAGTTCATACCATTATAGGACACCATGCAATATGCCACTTTCCAAGTGATACATATCACCATCATTTTATATTTACCTATATATTACTGCATATATTTCATTAAAATATGTATAAAAGAAAATAATCTAATCTAATGTTTAATTCAAGGCATAAAACAGTTATGTGTGAAGATCAGGGTCACAGAAATTGTCAATTTTCCTTGCAACAGTATTACTTTAATTTCTCTATTACCTGTGTAGGCTTCCAAGTCATGGAAGTCAGAGGTCAAAAGTTCAGAGGTCAAGGTCATTTCAAAGTTACCGAAGTAAGCACCTTCATTTGCCTTGCTTGGTTTCAGTGGGCAATGTCGAAAGATCTATTAAGGCGCTGGTAAAACTCAACAAACCTGCGCGGATTCAAGATTTGTCACTTTACCGCTCGATTGTAACTGCGCGTGAGGCGCGTAAAGTTTTTGAGAATTTTCCCAATTATATTTTATTCATATTTACTTTTTTTGTTTGAAAACATAGTCAGCTACAAATTTGTTGACATCTATCAACAACACAGACACAGACAGAAGATAAAGTTGTGAAAACAAATGTGCTTATGGTGAATACTAATGTTCAGACCACCTACATAAATACCTACTCCAGTTGTCCCCCATTTCAAAATAAATTTTACAAACTGACCCATCCTTGTTTAGAGACTCATATTTGCTTATTTCCCTTCAGGGAATTTAAAAAAGCGGTGATAAATCAGTAAAAATGTGCAAGTTTATTTATTTGCTTCTTCCAGTCTACTGCCAGTGTAGGGTACAGAGAACTAATTATTTTTCCCATAGAGCTCCATAGTAATCCCACCCTTTTGGGTTGTAAGGGTTCATTTCAGGGTATGGTTGGGCTTCTAAAGTTTGTTTTAATTCAAAGACCAGGCTTAGCACAGCAAAATAAACAAGAAATAATACCACCATCACCAGAACTTTCTGTGACTTTTTGCTGAATGTAGCAACCCCTCAATTGGCAGGTATCAAAAATTGAAACTTTGCAATTTCACCACTTCTACTTTTGGCTACAGCAAACACACACAGAAACATTTATTTCTTTGTAATAATCAGAAAATTACACACAAACATTTTTTTTCTTCAAATTAGAATGATGAGTTTTAATTCATCTTTATTATTAACCAATCACAGGTCGCCTTACACAAAATAACTACCCCGGGCTTCCCTACACTTTTCACCAATCAGCAGTCCTATCACAATTGGTTCCCTGGGCCCACATGCTTAACGTCAGGTAATTGTCAAAACTGTTTCGATCTTAAGTAGCGTTGTATCGCATATAACTAATTATGTAAACATTCCAAGCGTTTAATTTCTGAAACGTCACATTATGCATATGGGTAAATAACACATTATAAAAAATCGCATTATGACGTTGCATCGACGTTAATGCGATGTTGTATAAACGTCATGTACCCGCTGGGTTTAAAAGTTGTATAAGCATTAAAAGTTAAAAATGTGTGTAACGTTATACAAAATCGCATTATGAAGTTGCATTCGACGTTGATGCGATGTTTTATAAATGGCATATGACTATTGGGCTTAATTCGTATACAGTATCAACATCTCTTACCAGATAAATGTCCGAAACATGATACAATCTACGTCCATTCCAGAAATAGAAATAAATAATCATCTCGTGTACCAAGAAGGTGCAGAAGGTCAGTCGTCTTAATACTATAAATGGTTTCCAAGAGAGTTGCGTGTTGATGAATCCTGAAACATTCTAAAAATGTAACCAACATCATAAAAGACATAGCTAATATAACATCAAAACAGATATCACTCACTAATGCTTGTATTGCCCCTACCTTGGCGCTATGCATCACGAAAACATGCCTATATAATTTTGACCCCCTTGAACCCCACTTTTATATAGAAAAACTGGGGTTTACAGGGGTATACATTATTTTTCTTAATTATTTCTGCTCAAAACATAGATTGTGGGTACTCGTTAGAACCGCCTCGTCGAGGCCGAGGCGGTGCTAACGGAGTACCCACAATCTATGTTTTGAGCAGAAATAGGAAAAATATCAGAGTTTTTTTATCTGAAAATTTTCAGTTTTTGGAGATGAAATTTTCTATATATTTGTATAGGCGTGTTTTCGTAATGACCTTGGTGCTATGCAAGAGAAATCGAAAGCGTGTCATCAAGACGTGATTATGAGATCACAGCAGGGAATGGTAAAGGGGCCTCCTGAGGGATAATAAATATTTTGAACATTAGTCCATGTATTCCTAATGTCCTACAACGTACATTTTGACAAATAGTTTAAACACAGAGCTGACACTATCTGAACGCGGCGCTTATCATCGTCTACACTGTTTCCCATGAAATTTCCAATTTTCAGCCACAAAACCAATTAAACCAAATTTGGTATAATACTCTTTTAAACGTACCCTTCCACAATTCAGGACGTTTCAGGTCATTGACAATTTTAGGCATTAAAAGGCTTTAGAGGAATCGACACACCTTTAGCGGGAGGCAACTCTATCTTAAGGTAACTCTATCAAAATGTTTTGCCTTCCTTCAGAATAGAGGTCTTTTCTAAAAGGAAAGAATTTGATCAACTTGGGAGCTAACTCTTTACTCTAAGAGCAGACCCATTTTCGGAAGGAAAACTGATATATTAAGAAGAAAACGGAGCACAGAAGTTGTCTCCCTTGTCAAGAATGGCGGAAATTCTACCAAGTGTATCTATTCCCCTTAAATTGATAGTAGACACATCCGCAATCATTGCGAAAACATGCCTATTCAAATATACTGAAAAGTTAATCACCGAAAAATTGAAAATTTTCAGACAAAAAATTCAAATATTTTTCATATTTCTGCTCAAATCATAAATTGTGGGTACTCCTTAGAACCGCCTCTGCGAGGCGGTTCTAACGAATACCCACAATTTATGTTTTTGAGCAGAAATAAGAAAAATAATGTATACCCCTGTAAACCCCAGTTTTACTATATAAAAGTCGGGTTTAAGGGGGTCAAAATTATATAGGCATGTTTTCGTGATGTAATAATGGATGAATTCATGGAATATATTTAGGCATTAATGGATTAACCCTTGTCCTGCTGAACCCGGATATGCCCTGCCTTTGCAAATAGTGTAGATCCAGATCAATTGGCTCATGAAAAAGCCAACTGATCTGGATCTGCACTTTGTTTGTCATTCAGTATTTGAATTTGTATCAATAACCTGGATCAAGTAAACTAACTAGCTGAAAATTTGAAGTGGGTGTGGCATCTTAATTTATTCAGCATCACGAAAACATACCTAAATAATTTTGACCCCATTAAACCCCACTTTTATATAGTAAAACTGGGGTTTACAGGGGGTTCTAACGAGTACCCACAATCTCTGTTTGGAGCAGAAATATAAAAAAAATATCAGAGTTTTTTATCTGAAAATTTTCAGTTTTTGGAAGTAAAATTTTCTATATATTTGAATAGGCGTATTTTCGTAATGGCATGACAAGGTAAGACATTCACACTTCAACACTTACAGTAAAACTTCAATGACTCGAACACCGATGACCCTCTTACCGTGGCTGATTCGAACTCGTTTCTGAGTCCCTAAGAAATTCTTATAATAGTTTAAGAAAATAAATATTTAGGGATAATTTAGGATTTTGTTTTTCTTTTTTTATCATGAAACTGCATGTTTAGTGTACTCATGATAATATATGTACTCTCAACACTTCATGTTTTGTAGAAGATCGAAAAGACATCCCTAAATTATCTCAGTTTGCCCCCTGACCTAACGCTATGATTAATCCTCAGTGACTCGAACTACCCGTATCTAGGATATATTTCCATGGTCCCAACGATGTTCGAGCCATTGAAGTTCGACTTTTCTTTTTCAGAATTTATTTACCCCCATTGCCAATGACACATGCAAATATAATCCAAGCTACCACAGCAGACCAGAGAGGTCTACTCAGTGCCATGTACACAGCGTTCAGGGCCCAGTTGTTCAAAGCTAACGATGTCGTTAGTTAACGATTCGTTAAAATTTACATCAAGTGATACGCAAATATGCTGAAATTTTTTGCTGAAAAAATGTGAGTAGCTTTTGCAGTGCAAAAGCTACTCACATTTTTTCAGCAAAAAATATCAGAACATTGTATATTGAATCCGTTAAAATAGTTAACGAAATGACCCTTAACGAGCTCGTTAAGCTAACGACGCTTTGAACAACTGGGCCCAGATCACTATATTCCGGGATTTGCGTGTCCATCGTTCCTGATTGGGGCTATAAACCACAAACATAGTCAGTCCAATATAAACACACCATCCTAACAAGTTAAACACATGTATAGAAAAACAAAATTGGAATTTCCTAAGAAAGAATTCCTTATCACATATGCAGACAGCGAAGCTCCTAATCAGATCATATGCGTGCACAATCTGAATAGGACTTTCGTTGTCCGCTTATAAAAATATTAGACGCTGCGTTCATGGCGTTAACAAGTCCGATAAGACACATATGCCTTTTTACAGTACCCTACCTAGTCGGACAAAGACGACTTAGCTTAGCAAACAACGTATACCCAGATCTGACGCTAGCAAATGTGGTCTCTAGACTGTTCGCCTCTCAGACAGGTGGTTTTAGACATGAACAAAAAGAATCAAAGCCGGTGTTCCCCAAGGTTCCATTCTCGGACCGTTTCTGTTCTTGCTGTATATCAATGATATTGTCCATGAAATTCATTCTAACATAAGATTATTCGCAGATGATACTACGATTTATATCATTGTTGACTTTCCTGATTCAGCTGCGCAAATTTTAAACATAGACCTTGAACGTATTGCACACTGGGCTGCCAAATGGCTAGTAGGTTTTAATGCTAAGAAAACCGAAGCATTGCTGATATCACGAAGACTATGTAGACTTAATCATCGTACTTTATTTTTCAATCATGTCCCAATTCCAGAAGTCCAGTTTCACAAGCACTTGGGAATTTATTTCTCAGATAAATGTGACTGGCAAATACATTTGAACTATATTCAAGAAAAAGCTTGGTCTCGTTTACACCTGCTAAGATCGATGAAATTTACAATGGACAGGAAATCTCCACAAACCATTTACTTTTCATTTATAAGGCCACTTTTAGAATATGCAGATGTTGTATGGGACAACTGTACCCAACAACAAGTTAATGAATTAGAAAAAATACAGATTGAAGCGGAAGGATCGTTTCAGGAACCACAAAACTGGTTGCAATTGATAAACTTTATAGAGAATTAGGTTGGCTAAAACTCTCTGAAAGAAGGAAACTTCACAAATTATTCTTGTTTTACAAAATGCAGAATGGTTTGGCTCCAGATTATTTGGTAGATCTTGTTCCGCCTCGAGTAGGGAATGAGACTCCCTACAGCCTTCGTAATGCTGATAATTATCAACAGGTTCATGCAAATTCTAGACTGTATTTTGACTCATTTCTTCCTTCTACGATTCGAGAGTGGAACAATCTTCCCGCTGATGTAAAATCAGCACAGACACTGACCTCTTTTAAATATAAATTTGAGAGAAATACCCCGAAAATTCCTAAATATTACTTCTTTGGCGACAGAGGTAATCAGATACTTCACACAAGATTAAGAACTGAATGCAGTACATTAAAGTTTCACTTGTATCGGAGAAATTTGATCCCCGAACCATATTGTACCTGTGGAGCTGTGGAAAATACTTCTCACTTCCTTTTTAAATGTCCGAAGTTCAATGCTTTTCGTAGAGAATTATTGCTTACAGTTAGCAATTATGTTGAACCATCGGAAGCTGTTCTTTTGTTCGGGGATGATACATTATCAGATCAAGGTAATGAAGTCATTTTCCGGGCAGTTCATAAATATATACAACAAACCAAACGATTTTCAACAAATAATTAGACTTTTGGATTTAACCTGGAAATGGTATGTTACAGTAATCAACAAGCGTACTTACTGATGTTCCACGACACTGATCACGACTGTTACCATTATTACTAATTATCGTCGCGCAGACTTCTTTTCCTATCTTCCTTTCTTCTTCTCTTTCTTTTCTTTCTTTTTTTAATCTTCTTCTTTTCTTTCTCTTTCTTCCTATCTTGCTTTCATTATTATTGAATTGAACAATGAATTATTCATGAAAAATGTTTACATACGTAGTATAATTTAGACATACTCCATTCATTGTGTAACCTTATTGCAGGAGATGATTCAAAGAAGCATGATATGCTTGCTTTCAAATCCTGTATGATCGTGCCGTTGTATTCTGTCTATGTACTTAAATGTAAATGTTTTGACAAATTGAAATAAAATATTGTTTAAACCAAGAATCACAGTACTGACAGCACTGGTTGGTCTGTTGTCTCAGAGTGTAGGCTGAGAAAATGGTCAAGAACGGGGACTTACAAATGTTTCATTTAACCCTTAAGTTCTTGTAATTTAAGCAAACAATGCAGATCCCAATTAGACGCCGCAGAATGGGTCTGCACTGTTTGCAAATGCCCCAAATGTCTGTCCCAGTCCAGGTTTTACTCATAACCCCCTAACTACAGTACTCTGACGTCACAGCGACAAGAAAAGCGCGCTATAAATAACCGTTACCTGGATTTCGTCTAACTCGCAGTTTGATTACATTGGTCAATGATAATCACGTGGACAACTACCTTATGGAAATTTCGACGTTTATATACTATGGTCGCCAAAAAATAGAATTGTTCAAATTTTAGGACAGAACACTGAGAAGGTATCCAAATGCTTAGAGAAAAACTGCGTGCAATTGTTTTAGCCCTCGACCCAGAATTTTTCGATGAAAAATAATATAAGTAATAAAGGAAATTTATTTAAGTTCATTGAAGTATGATCAACATTGAAACGCGAGAAAATTTTACATGAATCCCTTACTTTGCTCTTGACCCGATATTGTTCATACTTCAATAAACGTTTAAAAACTTCCTACATTTCTTAATCAATGTCAATGTCACGTCATCCGACGTTGTATTAACGTCTGTGCCCACTGGGTAGTGTTAATATTACCTGATTAGGTTTATTTCAGACTTCATTTGCAGTGTGCCCATTGGCACATGCAATATAATCCAATGAAAATGTAATAAACAGTTTATTTGGTTGTTTTGATCGATTACGGAGAAACAATTCACGTGTGTTCTGCCTTAGAACACTAGTAAATTATTTCTCCGTAATCGATCAAAACAAACAAATAAACTCTATATACTTTCTGATTATGAGTCAGCATGACCCGAAGTTTGACTTCAAAATAACTGTAAGTCACAGTGACCTATAGTTCACGTTCTCGTGATTGTGCCTTATATTTTGAAGAGTATTTCATGTATAAACATCATACTTCCCTATTATGTGTCAATGTAAACCGACGTTTGAACTATGTTACCTACTTCCCTATATATATTACACATATGACTTTGCCAACTGCAGGAGCGACGTCGAATACCGCTGAATTCTTGTTTCATTTTATTGGCAAAACGCAATTCAGACGAGCTCTGCTGTTCTGCAACAGCTCTTATTGTTTTATTTATTTATTTTAAAACGTGTTACATATTACATTAACCATAAAGCTTATGCTGCCTGTATATATCTAGATGTCAAAACATTGCTTTTGTAAGTAGGGCCGGGTGTCAAATAAAATCAAGCATACTAATACTAATGCATTAGTCATTTGAATTGAAACCCCCAACCCTACGAGGCCGGAGAATAGCGGGGCTTTTAACTTTTCAGTTTGCGAATTCCTGCTAAGAGCCCCTGCTCCAGCCCCCCCCCCCCCCCCCCGCCCACCCACCCCCACACCCCCGGAGTTGAAATAAAAAAGAACAACAAATGAACTGATCCATTTGGATAAACTTCCTTACGTAACATGTCCCTTGAGATTCCTTCAAGAAATTTGGCTTTGACGGAGCCAAAAGTTTTTTGTTTTTTTTTTAAACACACACACACACACACACACACACACACACACACACACACATGAGAGAGAGAGAGAGAGAGAGAGAGAGAGAGAGAGAGAGAGAGCTTACATTAGCTCAAAGCTCTCTGTTTCTCCCGGTCATTTTGGCGGGAAATCCAAACCGTGGCGACTCATCGGAGGTTAAATCACGGCGCTTAAGCTCCGCTATGTCCCCGCTATCCGCGGTCCCATGGGCTGGTGCATTAGAAACGAATCGGTAACAGTAATCGTTCCTGATATAGTGACGTCTACTTCATGTAAATGGACATGTGTTACATATGTGTTTGGTTCGTACATATCGCACGAAAGGGTCACACTAAACTGTTAACATGTTACATATGCGTAATGTTGTATGCAAACGTATTTACATTAACATTGCAATGCGTTACACATGCGTACGGTTGTATACATACGTACATGTAACAATAGTTAAGTATGCGTGCAAAAATACGGATCTGCAACACTTACCACACTATGGTCAGATCCAGCAGACGACAAACTGATGATATTTTTTTCTTATTTTTCTTAGAAAATAGGATCTGACAATTTATGCGAATTGTCTCCTAGAGAGATTATTTGCATAAAGTCAAATCCTATTTTCTAGGACAAATTAGAAAAAAAATAATATTTCAAAATGTCGCCTGCTGAAATTTTGACGCAGCAAGCAAAATGTTAGCTAGATTAACCACTTCTTATCATAATTCAACATTGTTTTCTTCTTTTTCTTCTCTCTTTTCTTCTTCATATTATTTTTGGTGCGATTGTTATCAACAAGCGCCCCATAGTGAACAGTAATGTGAAAGTTTGCTTACTGCAAAATGCCTAATCACCGACAAAATACCTACGTGAGAAAGTATTGCTCCATATTCAAAACAGTTTCGAAAGTTCCACAAAACAAAACAAAACAAAAAAAAAAATAAATAAATAAATAAAAATGCCAATGAAACTGAATATTATAAGTTGTATGTTCTATCAATTTATTTCACATCACGAATACAGCCTATGTAATTTTGACCCCCTTAAACCCCACTATTATATAATAAAACTGGGGTTTACAGGGGTATACATTAGTTTTCTTATTTTTTCTAAAAATCATAGATTGTGGGTACTCGTTAGAACCGCCTCGCCGAGGCGGTTCTAACGAGTACCCACAATCTATGTTTAGAGCAGAAATATAAAAAATATCAGATTTTTTTCTGAAAATTTTCCTTTTTTGGTTGTAAAATTTTCAATATATTTGAATAGGCGTGTTTCCGTAATGATGAACGTACTTGTCCTTCTGTTTACTTTTCAATAATTATAAAGTGTACGCAGGGGTTCTCCGTTTCTCGGTGTACAAGATTTATAAATGAAAACGTCAATGCCTTTTCCGATAAATACAGCCGTGCCGAGGGTAAAACTCGTGACCATCGGGCTGACGGGATGTTTCGCGCCAGAGACATTTCGCCCCAAACCCGTCTCAAAACCCTGACCATTCGTCCCGGGACGTTTCTTCCCACAATTATTGTATGTAGGCTTATGACAAGATTCACAACAGAAGAATATAAGTAAACAACACCTTTCGACATTTTAATTTACTTAGTCCTTCAGAAATATTCTACGAGAATTTCTAAAACAAATCCTTTGAATAAGTTTCTGATCCCAAACTTCGAAATCCCAGAATTCAGAGTTTAATTCTAGAATGAATAGAATATTAAGTAATCCAGTATGGAATGATTTGCAATGAAAGTACACAAAGATACCCATATGAAAATCTTATCCCCTTATATAGTATCAAAGAACATTCTAGAGAAAGAATTTGCTAGAGGCATCACTCATTTTCAAGTTTTCTTGTGCTAAAACAAGTTTGAGCTTAAAATATAAACCAAACCCCAATCCCCTCCCCCCCCCCCCCCCCCCCCACACACTCCCCCCGCAAAAAAAAAAAAAAAAAAAAAAAAAAAAAAAAAAAAACAAGTATTGACTTTTAAAAAATATAAATATATAGAATCTTAGATTGATAAACTTACTTAATAAAACTAGCAAAAGCAATCCTGTCATTTGACTTTTATACTTTCATAGCTGCGCCTTGGCAGGAACTGTTAAATTTGGCCAAACTGTCAGATTTGTTGGACATTGCTGCTCACTATGAATTGACTACCGTCAACAAGTCCATGCTAAAACATGAAAAAAAAATGCTAGTTCAGGTTTTGATTGCTAAGAAAATACTTGATTCCTCTGTTTTGTATTTTGTTCTCGTTATACAGACAGGTTTACAAATGCGAGAGCTTGAAAATATTCAGAAGAAATTGAATTAAACCCCACCCACCTTCCTCCCCCACAAAATTAGAGCAAGAAAAAACCTAAATTTGAACAAGAAAGACAAATGTAGAAAAAAAGAATGAAAATGGAAGAGAGGGAGTCGACTCTTGGACTCAGTGGTTAAAGCATTGAATTTTTATTCGGGCAGACCGAGTATGAATCCCACGATAGGCGGGAATGTTTTTAGCTATGCTTCATTCCTTTGTTACGACCTTACTTTGCCGAAAATGGCTTCGCATTAACATAAATGACGACTTCCATACTTTCATCAGAAATTATTCTGTACTAGATTACTTTAATATTTTATTCATTCTAGAATTAGAACTCTGACTTCAGGGACTTCAAATTGTGGGATTAGAAACTGTGATTCAAAGGATTTGGTTTAGGAATTCTTGTAGATTATTTCTGTGGGACTTTGTGACAATAAAACTTAAAAGGTACTGTATACCTATATTTTTTCTGTTTTGCACAGTGTCCAGTTTTTGAAACATAGAGTCTGTGTTCTAAGAATGTATGACCTGACCACAGTGACATGACTGAATACTGTTTAAAGCATCTGGGTTTGGACATAAAGTCGAATCCCTGATCTACAGGCAGTAGACAGCATGTCTGACTAGATCTAGAGCCTGTGGGTTGCAACATAACTACAACTGAAATAATTCTTATGCATTTACTTCCCTTTTCAGCTGATTAAAACTGGGGCAGTTGCTAGTTACAGGGGGAAGTCTGTGCATCTGGTAGAGGAAACGTGAGCCTGATCAGGCCTGGACTGAATAATCTAGCTGCCATTATACAAAAAAGTCGAATAATGCTGCTATGTTTTTTTTGTTTTTTTAAAAAAAAAAAAAAGAATATCAGAGATCCCTATACAATATACCCTACAGTTAAACTTTATATTAAAACTACAGTGTTAAATATGTTCTATAAAGGATTTGTCCTTTGGAAACAAGGAATACACCAAACAACTGAAAATTGTCGAGTGTCATTACGAAAACACGCCTATATAATTTTTACCCCCTTAAACCCCACTTTTATATAGTAAAACTGGGGGTTAAAGGGGTAAACATTATTTTTTCTTATTTCTGCTCAAAACATACATTGTGGGTACTCGTTAGAACCGCCTCGATGAGGCGGTTCTAACGAGTACCCACAATCTATATTGTGAGCAGAAATAAGAAAAATATCAGAATTTTTTACCTGAAAATTTTCATTTTTTGGTGGTAAAAATTTCAGTATATTTGAATAGGTGTGTTTTCGTAATGACTAGTTTTCTGGGCCAGATTATCTACTTTCGGCCAATTAATCCCTCATCAGTGACCCTCAAATATTTTCAAAGTTCCAAAATAGAACCACTGATCCCAAAGGACTTGAAAATAAAATCTACACTATGATGAAAAGCAGGAATACTTTTACGGCGACCAAACGGACCCTGAACACCAGCTGTAGTTAATGTGTTCTATAAAAGTTGATCCTTTGGATGCAGAGAACTGAAAATGGTCGAGTGTACACATTTTCTGGGCCAGGCTAGATAGTTCCGGCCAATTAAGCGTCATCGGTGACCCTCTAATATATTCAAGCCTGATTTAAACTGCCAACCAGATGCAACATTTGCCTTACGCTATCCAAAATTCGCAAACAATCGCCCATCAGCACTCTCAGTGCTTTGATTATTATTATATCATTATCATTATTGTTATTACATTAGTCAAAACTGTGTAAAGCAAACTTCTAAGGGACAGCCAGAATTGATTGTCTAAGATAGGCGATTGCATAATACATCTGACTGCGTACACAGGTGGCCTTTATGACATGGTTGACTTATAATTGTTATTATTACTACTACTGATACTACTACTACAACTACAAATACTACTGTTGCTACTACAACTACTACTACTACAATTCTTGTCAGCTTTTATGTACACGCAAGACAGGATTATGTTTGTGCAAGATTTTATATCAGAGGTTATGTATTCGGAAATTCTAGTTACACATACAAATAACGTTCTTTTTCTCATACTCGTAAAGCTATAAAAAATATTGATAAAAGCAGTTTTGAGGTGTATACGAAATATAAATTTGTCTAGGGTACACAATCCCGAACGCTAATTCATACATACAGGTATAGTAGTTATGTCCCTTTATCTTGTTAGATCTTCAGTTTACAATAAAAAACTGCAATGAATTAATTTATGTTTATACTTTCTGGTATTTTGTGATCATTTAGTCCATTCCGAGATTTTGAAACTATATGTGGTATTGGCTTGCACTCTCAAAGTGTCATCCAATACTATTTATGTGGGTGACTGATCAGGTCTCATTGCTCGAAACTGGCTAGTCTAGCCCAGAAAACTGGACCCTTGAGCTGTTTTAGTTTTGCTAGCGCGTTCATTGTTCATAAAATCTTTGCTTTTATAATCTATTCATCTTCTCTACAGAGACGATTGTGCCGTATAGCGGTCATAAAAGGTCTCCCCGTACTTCACTAAATGGCGCATTACAATAAATGAATCTAAAACAAAAGTTTTGCATTTCAGAACGAAGTCCAGAAATGTTACAAAGTTTCATTTCAAATGTGGAGATAAAACAGTAGAGGTTGATAGTTCATATAAATATCTAGGTTTTTGGATGAACGAATTTCTAGATATGAAGCTTTCTGTAAAAGAGATAGCAAAGTCAGCTAGCAGAGCTCTTAGTGCTATATACTCGAAATTTTTATGTGTTGGGGGCATGAGTTTGTTTGTTTATACCAAACTCGTTGAGTCTGTAGTTGAACCCGTGTTGTTCTTTTGTTCCGGCATTTGGGGACATATGAAATTCAGTGAAGTCGAATCTGTTTACAATAAAGCATGCCGTTATTTTCTTGGTGTAACCAAATACTGCTCTAATCTTTCTTCAAGGGGCGATATGGGTTGGGACTCGTGTGGGGTAAAACAGAAGGTCGAAACTGTTCGTTTATGGTGTAGATTAAGAAATATGCCGGTACATAGAACCATGCGGCGTGTTCATGAATGGTCTTTTCTTGTAGGTAGATCATGGGAGCAGAAAATGTTGAAGTTCATTGACAATCATAACTTGAGGGAGCAAATGTTAACCGGAAGTCCTAATAAACCACACTGTGTTGCTACCGCCCGTACGTGTCTACTCGAATCCGACCGTACTAAATGGCATCAACAATTAATGCATAATGGGAATGCCGCAAATGGCAATAAACTACGAACGTACAGACAACACAAAAATATTTTAAAAACTGAACATTACGTCACATGTAACTTGAGTAGAGGACATCGACGGACTCTTGCAAAATTTCGAAGTTGCAATCTACCACTTGCTATTGAAACGGGACGGTATACCCGACCGAAAACCCCAGTATTTGAGCGATTATGTAAATTTTGTGATACCAATGCCATAGAAGATGAAACTCACTTCTTAGTGGATTGTGAATTTTATAGCGATCTTCGGTATCAGCTTTTTAAATCTGCTCAAAGTATCGATAATAGTTTTATATAATATGACTCTCTGAGCAAACTCATCTTTTTAATGAATTGTGATAAATTGCAATATCAGTTAGCCAGTGTTTTATATAAGATGAATAGAAGGAGATTTTTGACTGCACATAACTAGAACACTTTTTTTTTTCTGTCAAAAAAATCGTGTGATCTTTCATCACAGAAACTCCTGGATATACAAAGGGCCTTCTAACGGGGTTTGGACGGCTCTTTGCATGATTCTTTTTACACATTTACCTGGCACTCGGGAATGCAGTTTATACAGTCGTAAATAACACGTAACTATCTTTGTTAACCATATGATATAATTTTTTATATGTAAATATGTATGTTATAAAAGTGTCTCATTTGCCTAACTAGGCAGGATCCCGAATATTTTAAAGTTTTACCTTAAATGTATTTTATTTGTATATACGAGATGTGACACTTAAATAAACTATTACTTACTTACTTACTTACTTACTTCACTGCTGTTTTCAGTTTTGTGTGTTCATTGTTCTCAAACAAAACACGAAAACATGCCTATAAATTTGACCCCCTTAAACCCCACTTTTAAGTAGTAAAACTGGGGTTTACAGGGGTATATATTATTTTCTTATTTCTGCTCAAAAACATTGATTGTGGGTACCACAATCTATGTTTTTGAGCAGAAATGTGAAAAATATCAGAATTTTTTATCTGAAAATTTTCATTTTTCGGTGGTAAAATATTCAGTGTATTTGAATAGGCATGTTTTCGTAATGATTCCTTTTGAAATGTTTTTATTATCACTACAGCTGGTGTTAGTGTCGTTTGGCGGCCGTAAAATGTCACCCTGTACTTCGCTTTAGTGTAATTTTATGTTTTGTGTTCCTTTGTGATCATTGAACCCATTTCTGATTTTTATTGAAAATCCATATGAAAATTCTTTCGAGCGTCACTGATGATGCGTAATTGGCCAAAACTTGCTATTGCACTGTGGGCAAACCAGCTGTACGTAAATCTGGAATTAGTGACTTGGTAAACGGGAGAATAAAAACATGTTTTCTCTTGGTATCTTAAAGGCTCCATATTCCTCAAAAAATAGACATTTTATTATCCAAGAAAGGTTTATTAGATTTATTTATTTTATTTATGTACACAATGTTTAAAGAGTGTAACACAATTAGCTATAATAGCTAGTCTACCTTATGACCCTCTGTAAAAACTAAAAATACAAATAATAAGAAAAAAAAGGAAAAAAGGAAACAGTCACCGTATCCACACATATATACAGTAATTAAGATATTAAATCATTACGAGATTGAGAAATCTTAAAATTGGGACTCTTGAGTACTTCTCAAAGAAATCTTGATAAGATCTACCGGTTACAAAAAAGAGCTTGTAAAATTATTTTAGACTATCAATATGAAAATATTGCTACGAGTATGGAAGCGCTAAAAATTCTAAACATTTATGAACGAATATTTCTCAAGAAGCTAAATTCATGTTCAAACTTTCTCAGTCTTTAACACCTGAATACATTAATGAGATGTTTCACACAAGGCCCTTGAACAATATTCTTCAGTCCCTTAGATCATCAACAACCATGAATTAGGTGCTGCTTAGACCTCATAAAGAACTGTTTAAGCAGAGTTTGATTTACTCTGGGCCATTGATTTGGAATAATCTACCTGACAAATTAAAACACTTAGGAACTATTGATAGCTTCCGTAAAAATTGCATCAAATGGATGAAAGGAATTCAGTATATACATTACGAAAACATACCTATTCAAATATACTGAAAATTTTACCACCAAAAAATGAAAATTTTCAGAAAAAAAAATCTGATATTTTGAATATTTCTGCTCGGCGAGGCGGTTCTAACGAGTACCCACAATCTATGTTTTTGAGCAGAAATAAGAAAAATAATGTATACCCCTTTCAACCCCAGTTTTACTATATAAAAGTGGGGTTTAAGGGGGTCAAAATTATATAGGCATGTTTTCGTTATGTATATCTTTTTTTTTTATCTAGTGACTGATATTTCTTGTTTCAGTGAAATAAGGCAACTCTACCTCACATCAGCTCACAGTGTATATTCAAACTTGATCATCTCTCTTAGTAGTATGTGTGTGTGTGTGTGTGTGTGTGTGTGTGTGTGTGTGTGTGTGTGTGTGTGTGTGTGTGTGTTTCTAGCCTATGCATTTTCTTTTCGTTGTATATAATGTAAATAATAGAAGGCCTCATGGAAGATTAGCCTGTATTGTTGCTAAATGTGTAACCATCTGAAAATAAAGACCATTATTTATTATTATTATTATTATTATTATTATTATTATTATTATTATTATTAACTTAAAATTTAAACTGTCTTAGGGAAGATCAGGTAAATTGATATATGGTATTAATACAATCATAAAATGTGGCACCTGACAGCCTGTAAAGCAGTGCTTACCTATAAAGCATTTAACAATATGACTCCTGAATACATTACTAAATAACTAACACCCATGTCACAGACTCACTCTTTAAACCTGAGATCCGGAGAAAGTGGCAGGTGCGTTTTCATGCTCGGTCCCCAAGTTATGGAATTCTCTGCCTTATGCAATCAGGAACTCAAAGTCATTAAACATTTTTAAGAAAAGTATAAAACCCTTGTGTTAGGTATTATTAGAAAATGGCAGCATTTCTGTGTTCTTTATTACCTTTGACAAATGTGCATTTGTTCGATGATGTAAGTCTCGGTAGTCGATCCTGCACACTTTGGAGTCCCTTCAACCGCAGACCGTTCCCGGAGGGATGTGCGGTGATGTGTGGGAAAGTATGTGACTGGATCATCACCGTGCTCCATTTGTGCGTATGATTGGTGCCATTTTATCCGTCATCATGAAAACGTCATCATGAAAACATGCCTATATAATTTAACCCCTTAAACCCTACGTTTATATAGTAAAACTGAGGTTTACAGGAGTATATATTATTTTTCTTATTTCTGCTCAAAAACATAGATTGTGGGTACTCGTTAGTACCCACAATCTATGGTTGTTTTTTTTTTATGTTGTTGATAATAGCAGTTTTGAGGTGTAAATGAAATAAAAATTTGTCTAGGGTACACAATCCCGAACGCTTATTCATACATACAGATATAGTAGTTATGTCCCTTTATCTTGTTACACTCATTTTAGACTGAATTAACTCCTCCACATTATACATATTTGAAGATTCCATTTTCAAAATAAAATATATCAGGCTACGTGATTTACATATTCCTAGAGAAAATGGCTAAACTATTTTCAGACAGCGTAGACCCTGATCAGAGGCCGCATTCTGATCTCGGTCTGCACCGTTTGCCAACTGAGTCAGCCCACGACAAAACCTACAATAAGACTTGTGCGGCCAGCGAAGACTCAAATCAACCTGCGCATCCGCGCAGTCTGGTCAGTTTTGCTGATCGCATGTGCCTTTTACAGCCTCCGGGCAATCCAAAGAGGGATAACCGAAACAGTCACCATATCTACACATATATACAGTAAGATGGGAAAAAATACGTCTCAGCTATTTTTTTCATGAGGAATCCTTATATGAAATTTCAAAATCCTAGCATGCACAGTTCAGAAGTTATGCTATGCATCAAAAAGTTTAACGGACGCACGAACGTCCCAGAAGCAGTATGCCCCTCCAACTTCTACGAAGTTGGGGGCATAAAAAAGTTCTATAATACCCATGCGCGACGGATCATGAAGTTTTCATGCTTGATTACCAGGCGACCTCTTTTCTATGATTCAGTGTGTGCGTGCGTTGGTGCACAAGCGTGCGCGCTCGTCCGCGCACTTGAGTGATCACTAGCAAACCAGTCATTATTACTTGAATCAATGTATCTCCAATGATTCACTATGGTATCTTCTAAGAAACCATGTCTATCTGAGCGGCGTGAAGTCGACTAAATATTCGACATTTGACATTTAACCTTCGAATATCGAGCTGCACGACATTCGACATTCGAAAGTCTAGGCGATTGACACTCGACATTCGAATGTCTAGCCGCTAGAGATTTGACATTTAAATGTCTAGTCGCACGACATTCGACATTTGAATATCTAGCCGCTAGACATTCGGCATTCGAATGTCTAGCTGCTACACACTGGACATTCGAACGTCTAGCCGCTAGACATGCGACATTCGAATGCCTAGCCACTAGATATTGGACATTGGACATTCGACTGTCTAGCCGCTAGACATTCAACATTCGACATTAGATATTCGACATTCGAATGTCTAGCTGCTAGACATTGGACATTTGAAATTCGACATTTGAATGTCTATCCGCACGACATTTGGCATTCCAATGTCGTGCGGCTAGACTTTCGAATGTCGAATGTCCAATGTCTAGCAGCTAGACATTCAAATGCCGAATGTCAAATTTCTAGTGCCTAGACATTCGAATGACAAATATCGTTCGGGTAGACATTCAAATTTTGAATGTCGTGCGGCTAGACATTCGAATGTCGAATGTCGTGCAGCTAGACATTCAAATGCCTAATTTTGTGCGGATAGACATTCAAATGTCGAATGTCGTGCGGCTAGACATTTAAATAACGAATGTCGTGCAGCAAGACATTCAAATGTCAAATGTCGTGCAGCTAGACATTTTAATATCGACTGTTGGGCGGTCAGACATTCGAATGTTGAATGTCGAATGTCGTGCGGTTAGACATTTGAATGTCAAATGTCAAATATCGTGTGGCTAGACATTCGAAAGTCTTATCTCGATTGTCGTGCGGCTAGACAAACGAATGTCGAATGTCCAGTGTATAGCGTCTAGACATTCTAATGTTGAATATCATACTGCTAGGCATTCAACATTAGAATGTTGTGCGGCTAGGCATTCGAATGTCGATTGTCCAATGTCGAATATCTGATCAGGGCTACAGTGTTTACATTAGATACAGGAATTTCTATTAAATATTCTCATAACAAAAACAGACCAGACACCCCTTGTATTGGAAATGGACCAGTCCAAAGAGTTGAGATAGTCCATTCGAAGTAGATTGGTTAATACAGCTATCGCCCATCAAGCTAAATATATTCAAACAAAGTTAGACAGTAGTTCAGTAGGCCCCTCAAAGGTATGGAGGAACAAGAGAAGATGGCAAAACCTTTCGTGGGACAAGGAATCAGCAGCTAAAGGAAATATTAAAAGAATAACCATGAATCAGTCTGTTATACCTTCAGTACTACTCAGGGCCCTGAGTGAGTACAAGTTTGTTGGTCATCCTTTCTGGAGGATGGCTGACGGGAAGGATCATGTTCGCGTTGAACTGACCTTCCACAAGAATCTACCGACGCAACCAATCTTCAAGAAGAGGGCCGAAAGCAGGAGGCAGCCTGCACCCTCTGCTGGCGAGTGGCCTTGCCAGCCCACAGCTGCTAGACGACCACCGCCTACCAGATCGTCGCCTACAGTACAGCCAGTACGCCGAGAAGCACCGGAGAAGGAGACCTCACCGCCAGCACTACAGATAATGGAGTTTACACCAGACACTATCACAGTTCCAAGACCACCACAGACAGCACAGCTTACACCATCTCCAAGCATTAAGAAAACAGCTACACCGTCTCCTTCTCCAGAGATTCCACCTGCTAAGAGAACGAGAATGAAGTCGCCAAAGTATACCAGTAAACAGCCGACACGGTACTTCCACGTCAAAATAGAGGACGAATATCCACTACACGAGAAGTACGACCTCCAGGATGTCCACGCCACCACCTACAAGGTCATCATCAAGGCTACAAGAATACCCCGGGAAGACGAAGAACTCAATATTGATCTACCAGTATTCTTCGTCTACCAGAAAGAGAACAAACACTGCTACAGATCAAGGGGCCAACCAGCAAGTTCTACGATGACCCGTGGTACTCCAACATTGAGATGCTGATGGCAGCCACCGGCGTGAGACAGACCAACACGGCTCACTGGTACGACGTCCTGGAAAAGTCATGCCAGGATCCCTTAGGGGTTGGTGGAGGACCACCGCTACTTCGGCTCGTGCCGCCAAGCTATCTTGGTAAGACTTACTAAGTAGGTCAACTGGCGGCACGCAGACTCGGGTGAGGACACCCAAAAAGTCCAAGGGTGAGGACACTCTCTCGGCTCTTGAGTGAGGACACTCTCTCGGCTCCTGAGTGAGGATACTCTCTCTGCTCTTGGGTGAGGACACCCACTCCTCGGTTTCTGGGTGAGGACACCCACTTGGCTCCTGGGTGAGGACACCCACCTTGCACCCTTTCCGGCAACCGATCGATGACATTTGGCCTGTGTCCGAAACTTTCGCACGACTCGAGCTAAGTGCCTAATGCATTTTGCAGTCGGAATTGACACGCACTAGGTACGAGATTAAAAGCTCATACTGGACTACTACTCTCGCACGAGGTCTGGACACGCACGAGGTCTGGACGTGCACGCACTCCGTGTCTGGGCGAGGTGACCTAGTTATGAATTATAACTAGGCACCGTTTCAAGCCAACCCAGTAGTCCAGTAAAACTAATCCAGATTTATCTGGCGCTGCCTCTATGTGACTCAGTTGCCTGGCAGCGTTAAAAATCTGTAAACTGTAAACTGTAACTAAAGCATTAGTCATTGTCTTGCCGTCAGAGAGACACCATCGTGGCTACTGTACCATGCCCTGTTAGGATCGGAAGGTAGCTACTTGACTGCATAAGCGCTGAACAGCTGACTTAGACTGATGGGAAATAAGGTGATCTCTCCATGCTCGCAAGAGATCAGAAAGTGCCGTGCTTCCCGAGTCCTAGTCACTGTAGCTTAACAAGAGAAACATGTAAGAGGTAGATTGCAGTATTGAGTTAAAGAGGGAGTCTGTGTCTTGCCGTCAGAGAGACAAGATCGTAGCTACTGTACCATGCCCTGTTGGGATCGGAAGGTAGCTACTTGACTGCATAAGCGCTGATCAGTTGACTTAGACTGATGGGCAATAAGGTGATCTCTCCATGCTCGCAAGAGATCGGAAAATGCCGTGCTTCCCGAGTCCTAGTCACTGTAGCTTGCCAAGAGAAACGTATAAGAGGTAGATTGCAGTATTGAGTTGAAGATATACTTCATAAGGAGTTTTATAATAGCTAGTGGTCTGAGAGACGTACGGAGTCTAAGTAGGGAGTTATAGGTATATTACCTAAAGAGTTCTGTAATTGCTAGTAGTGTAAGCGAGGTACTGAGTCTCAGAGGTACTGAGTAGACGTGAAGGAAGATTAATTCTAGCTGGGTTAGATTAGATTCAATATAGAGCTGACTAAGAGAGACTGACTCATCTGTATCTTCAGTGTGTTATAATTTTCTTTGAGCTAAGTAAGCTGTTGTACTTGATTTCAATAATTCCAGTTTGATCATTTTAACTAAATCATTTAGAAATCATATTATTAATTCAAATTTGTAATTATTGCTTGTTGGACGTATACTAATACAAATCATTGGCTGCAAAGCCCTGCGAAAAATTCATATATATATTACTGTGTCCAGGAGACACCACTATTAAGAAGCTAAGCTTCCAACCGCTCGGAAAAGTTCGTTACATTTGGTGGCAGCGGTGGGATGGAATACAGTGTCCTTAGTGTGTTACATAAACTCCGCCCTCGGATTTTCCTAGTGAGGCGTGTGTGACTTCGGGACGAAGTCAAGAGAGAGGGGGAGAAATGTAAAGGAATAGTATATATCACTTCTACAGGCTCGCTATGGAAGCCGGCTTTAATGGCGACACTGGTAGAGTGATTGGCTTTTTTTACGAAGTTAAGCAACGGGGATCGCGGTTAGTACCTGGATGGGTGACCGCGGTACTTGACTTCGTAGAAGACCCGGTTTCACGCTACAATACAACTCTACATACTTAAAGCCAACGATGTAAATCCACATCAGTCGGCTTCTGATCTGGATCTACACTGCTTGTAAAGGTAGGACATTTTTCGCGTTCGGCAGGACAAAAACCTGGTACCATCACGAAAACATACCTATATAATTTTGACCCCCTTAAACCCCATTTTATATAGTGAAACTGGGGTTTACAGGGGTATACATTATTTTTCTTGTTTCTGCTCAAAAACATAGATTGTGGGTTCTCGTTAGAACCGCCTCGCCGAGGCGGTTCTAACGAGTACCAACAATCTTTGTTTTGAGCAGAAATATTAAAAATATCAAGAGTTTTTCTATCTGAAAATTTTCAGTTTTTGGAGGTGAAATTTTCTATATATTTGAATAGGTGTGTTTTCGTAATGCAACAAAACACTGTCCAAAATTTTCAGGGAACTCGGAAATGAGTATTGTCCTTGGATACTCTTAGATCAGAGTACAATAGCCTGCGAATCTGTAAACGGACGACGAAGGTCATGTTGAAACTGTGCAAGTTGATCTGGCCTTACACTCTCCACACACTCATCGATAGACAAGCTCCAGTCTCAGCGACTAAATATTTATTCTTATAATCCTGTTTGATAATCCTCTAAAATACAACCAAAATAATATCTTGACTATAAAGGCTGGTCACTCTAGTTACCAGCCTTTATGGTCATGATATTATTTTACTTTTATTTTAGTGGATTATAAAAGGATTATACGAATAAATAGTCAATGTAGACTGGGGCCAGTCCAACTCACCGAATGCACCTTTCGCTTGGCGAGTCGTTCAAACATTAAAACAAGAATATATTTTATTTAAGCAATTTATTCATTTCTAATTTAAAAACATACAGATGCATACATATAGTTTCATTCACTTGCTCACAAACATTCAGATGTAAAATATACCGTATTTATCCTAAATTTTGGGACACATGCCTTGGCAAACAGTATGGACCCAGATCAAAGTTGCAAAATCCGGCGTCTGATAAGGGTCTACACGTTTTGTAATTCACTCAGTCGTTTTAAGCCACTCATCACGAAAACATACCTATTTAATTTTGCAACCCTTAAACCCCACTTTCATATAGTAAAACTGGGGTTTACAGGGGTATACATTATTTTTCTTATTTCTGCTCAAAAACATAGATTGTGGGTTCGGCGAGGCGGTTCTAACGGGTACCCACAATATATGTTTTTGAGCAGAAATGTGAAAAATATCAGAGATTTTTATCTGAAAAAAAAATCGGTTTTGTAGGTGAAATTTTCTATATATTTGAATAGGCTTGTTTTCGTAATGTTCAGCAGCCCATCAAGAAGTAATAATGATCTTGCTCATTTTTAGGACACGTACGGTAAAGAGTTAAAGTGTTCCAAATTTAGGATATACACGGTAACTGAAAATTTATTAAATTTCTAGTATCACAATATGCTTTTGGGACTTTATAATGGCTTTCTGTGCCAACTCAAAGCTACCATTAACCAATTTATGCCTAGTTGGACTCTACAACGATAACATTTGCGATCCGTCTGTTTCCAATAGTAGGGTGTCTAGTTAGTTTTTATGTTTACTGTGTTTTATAGATATTTCTGTATTTAATGCAAACAGTGTAGACCCTGATCAGACGCCACGTTCTATGGTGTTTGATCATGGTCTACGCTGTTTGCCAATGTCCCTTTTGTGGTACACTAGGCATAAATGGGCTAAAACACAGCATCACGAAAACATACCTATATAATTTTGACCCCCTTAAACCCCATTTTTATATAGTAAAACTGGGGTTTACAGGGGTATACATTATTTTTCTTATTTCTGCTCATAACATAGATTGTGGGTACTCGTTAGAACCGCCTCGCTGAGGCGGTTCTAACGTGTACACACAATCTATGTTTTCAGCAGAAATATGAAAAATAAATATCAGTATTTTTATCCGAAAATTTTCAGTTTTTGGAGGTGAACTTTTTTTTTATATTTGAATAGGTGTGTTTTTGTAATGGTATTACATAGCTATAACTGCATAAAATACAATATACAATTTAATGTGAATGGATACGGCTCAAAGCCCTTAGCTGAATGGTTTGTTATGCACCCTAAACTCATTCCGCCTGTTGTATTCATCCTATGTATTCTGACATATAGGCCTGAACAAGCAGTGCTACTCAGCTCAAACGCTATAGAACGTGGTTATGAGTGGGTTGGGGTTCCTTCAAGGGTTGCCACTTTAGCTAAGACTGAGCCTCACTGACCTCAGAATGATCTGCCTTGATGTGTATCTATTCACTTAAGAAAAACCGAAAGCACAATAAACAGCATTGAAACATCAGGTCGTGCGCACAATAAGAAGTCTATGATTTGATCGACAAAAGAACAAAACAAACATACTATACCTGGTTAAAAGTAACAAGTATTAGCTTTCACGAAAAGCTTTATCTACGCTTGGCACATAGTGTGCGCTAAGCGTAGGCAAAGCTTTTATGTGAAAGGTAATACAGTAAAACCTGTGTAAGACAGCCACCTTTGAAATTGACCTTAGTGGTTGATGTGGAAAGGTTGTCTTATAAAGGTACATGTCATGTAATTTTGCTAGCAAAATTACATGGCATGTACCTTTATAAGACAGACAACTTTTTTCCACATCAACCACTATCTAAAGTCAGTCTCGAAGGTGGCTCTCTTACAAAGGTTTTACTGTACTTCATTATAGCAACGTAAAGCAGCCCATGAAAACTAGCACAAATTGTCTCTGCCCGTGGGTGTAGACAAAACAGATAAGTTTGTCACATAATCTATGTTCTACGACCACTTCATCTTATGTAAAGGTAAGCAACCCCGATTATGTAAATGCTAAACATTCTAAACATGTAAATACCATAGAAAAGTATCATGTAATATAACGGACGTATAGAGGTAGCAGCACCGTCGGCCGTAACGAAAACAAAATACCCGTCTTGAGGCCCAAAATTCTATCTGAAACTAACGGCGGAATGTATATTCATGTAGCACCTTCTTACACATAAATGCAATTCCTGAGAGAGAGAGAGAGAGAGAGAGAGAGAGAGAGAGAGAGAGAGAGAGAGAGACAGACAGAGAGACAGACAGAGAGAGAGAGAAAGAGAGAGAGAGAGAGAGAGAGAGAGACAGACAGACAGACAGACACAGCCAGTTACAAACAGAAAGGCAGACAGACAGAGAAACAGACAGACATAGACGGTTACCAACAGAAACAGAGAGAGAGAGAGAGAGAGAGAGAGAGAGAGGGTGAGAGAGAGTGAGAGAGAGAGAGAGAAATCAAATGACAAAACATAAACAGGAACCTGCATACGTATATGACAAACAAACTACAGCTATTTGATTAATATAATCTACTTCCATATGACTGACACATCAATTTCAAGAGGAATGGATACACCTTCAAGGGAAATAACTCTACAATGGGCATAGTTTGCCTCCTTTCACATTCGGGGCTACTCTTTAAAGAAATAATTTGCAGACTCTGGGAGCAATTCTTTCTTTTAACGGTAGCCGAAAGTATGACAGATTTCAAATGCTGTGTAGCCAGATTCCTGACTGCAAATTATTGTCCCCCTTTGCAAAATATTGCGACAAAATCATTCTGGTGTAAACGTTCAGTTTAAACAATACAAAAACTTGGTTGTTATGGTGGCTCTGGTTCTCGGTTTCTCCCTTTCGTGAAATAGTGAACATTGTGACGCGTTTTGTTTAAAAACCCACTTAAAACAATGCTCCACGTGTTACCAGATCAATCGGAAATAAACATTATGTAAGGTTTATAAATAGCAAACAAAGACATGAATTTGTTTTAAGGGGCATTACGAAAACACGCCTATTCGAATATACTGGAAATTTTACCACCAAAAAAAAATTAAATTTTCCGATAAAAATTCTGATATTTTTCAAATTTCTGCTCAGAACATAGATTGTGGGTATTCATTAGAACCGGTTCTAACGAATACCCACAATCTGTGTTTTTGAGCAGATATCAGAAAATTAATGTATACCCCTGTAAACCCCAATTTTACTATATAAAAGTGGGGTTTAAGGGGGGGGTCAAAATTTTTTGGCGCGTTTTCGTGATGGACTGGATACACATGATAGATTTCTGCCATTTTACAAGGGAGATAACTTTTGGGACTTCCTGTTTGCTGTCCTTAGTGACAGTCCCCTTCTGAATAAGAGTCGACTCTAAAAGCAAAGAATTTGCTTCCCTCGTAAGCGTATTATGAGCAGCAAAGTCTATGCATTTTAGAGCAAACCTCCTCTTAGAAAAGAGTAAAAGCAAGTTTAACAAGAGTTGCCACTTGAAAGTGAATCAATTTTACCTTAAGACTTGCACTTTAGATGAAAGAGGTCCTGTGGTAACAGTACTAACCCTTGTCATGCTGAATAAATTAAGATGCCACGCCCACTTCCAATTTTCAGCCAATTAGATTACTTAATTCAGGATGTTGATACAAATTCACATACTTAATGACAAACAACGCAGATCCAGATCAATTGGCTTCTTCAGAAGCCAACTGGTCTGGATCTACAATGTTTGCAAAGGCAAGTCATATCCTGTTCAGCAGGACAAGGGTTAAAAGACTTGCACTTTCGATAAATGAATATCACAAGACCATGTGGTAAACGATTTTCACAATATTAAGATATATTGTTGCCACAATTCGTACATATTTGTAATGTCAAGACATTTAAGGATACCTGGAATACAGCCCTAAAATAAGCATCAGTGTGTGTGTGTGTGTGTTTGTGTGTGTGTGTGTGTGTGTGTGTGTGTGTCGGGGTGTATGTGTGTGTGTTTGATAGATACCCTTTTTGTCACACTGTGGTTCAAAACATAGATACAAAATAAAAATAACGAGTCATGACACAGCATTCCCTATACGATTGCATGTGCGCCCAGCAAAGACTCAGATCAGCCTGATTTCGCTCAGGCTGATCAGTCTTAGCTTGCCGTATGAAGACGCTTTGGGTCTTTGGCTACCCATAGATTGCCTTGCGAGCTTCTGTGCGGATGCACAGGCTGATATGATAATTCGCTTTGGAAACATACAATCATGTAGGAAATGCTGTGTCCCGTCTCAATTACTGAATACAACGTAACATACAGTCGACTCTCGTTATCTCGACCTCGCTTATCTCGAATAACTGCTTATCTCGAAGTGAAAATCTGGTCCCTATTCTAACATGGAAATCTAACAAGAGGTATCAAAATATTGTGGAAAAGAGGAGAAAATTTCCAATATATCTCTTAACTTCAGGAGTCATAATCATTTATTAAATGTGTTTGTTCGATGTATTGTTTTCCTCAATTCCGCAAATCTAATATGTAGAGATACGGATACCACGAAGTATTCCAGAGAGTTCCTTGGACTTCGAGATAACGAGAGTCGACTGTATTTATGTAAATAGCAATAGTAATTGGATTAATCAGATCTGAATTGAGGTTATCTTCATTAAGAAGACTTTAAAAAGTAAGAAATTCCTGAGAGGTCAAAGATAAATACATCGTAACTACCGTATTCACTTTAAGAATTCGGACAAACAGACCGGAAAAATAGTATAGACCCAGATCAGACGTCAAAACACGCGAAGTCTGATCAAGATCTTCACTGTTTGCGACTCACACATGGGTTTTCAACACAATCATCAGGCAGAGCATGTTAAAATGGACTTTTTTTAAAATTGCAGAGGCACATGTATTGTAAAAAGGTAACGTGTCCAAATACTTAGAGCAAATATGTTACCAAAAGACAAATATGGAAATCACATGTGATACAGCACAATAAAAATACAAAACATTTGTTAGTACAAAAATAAATTAATTTGCAAATCTTAACTAAATATAAATGCATTATTTACAATGAGATTGAAAGACGTTGGGTAGTGTCAAAATGGATTGATTTAAACCTTTAGGAACCGTTCTGCGTCGGCTGATCTTGGTCTATCGTGTTAGCTCAGGTCCTGTCTGTTCGATTACTTAGGTAAAATCAGGTACCTTGACCAGACTTTGTCGGCCTTTGCCTTACAAGATCGACGTCGTGAGGTGCAGAAGTATTCCTCGACACACATTAGGCGGTATGACTAGTACCAGTCTGAATGGTGGAAAAGACTTCCTTGAGATAATTCATGACACCTTCACTGTCATTCATAACTACGTAAGCCCTGTAGGTTTCATTAACTAAGGTCTTGTTTAGACCAAGGAACGTGGACGAGATCACCTCTCTTGATATGGTGTGGTTAGTACTAGCACCCTCTCCACGAAGAGCTATTTTCATGCTGCAGATGACGTCATACATTTTCATTTCAATGTAGTGCAGTTTTGTTTTAAGATTATCATTTCCGGTCATTTGATGTATTTGTCCTTCTGTTCGACATTTCTCGATGTAAGCAACTAGTTCGTACATCAGAGCATAGTGCGACTGGACAGCAAGTGTGGGCTGAAACAGGAAAGAGGTTTCATTAAATATCTTCATATCAGAAATACAGTATTCAGGGGCGGATTCAGAGGTGGGGGGGGTCGGGTCGTCGGGGATTCAATCGAATCCCCTTTAACTCAAAATATCATTTACATGAGAAAATTTGGATAAATTTGATAAATTTGGGATACCGTATTTACCCTTAAATATTTACACTCCTTACTCTTTACCTTATACTCCTATTCATCAAGTCATTTTTAATACCTATGAATGTGTATAGAATTGATGGATGAGTGGCAAACAGTGTAGAACCTGATCAGACGCTGCATAACACGGCGTCTAATCTTGGTCTACACTGTTTGCTCAGGCTTATCTTTCTGAATACGTAGAGTAAGTACGCTAATTTAATCGACCCCCTCATAGATCATCCTAGATCCGACCCTAATACTGGTTATTACATTCCCCGTGGAGCCATATACCAAAATACATCTCAGCACAGCTTCAAGTAGAGATTCGGTTATTAATAGCTATGCATAAAGCGCCAAGCAAACTTTGTAGCAGACGACATTTATTTATTTTTTTTAATTTTTCAAAGAAAACAAGTCTTGATATTTCATGTGAATCGTCTGCCAAGCAGACGATTCACATGAAATATCAAGACTTGTTTTCCTTTGAAAAAATATAAAAAAAATATTTCAAAATGTTGTCTACTGCAGTTGTGATTGGCGCTTTAAGGGTTAAGAAAGCTACTGAGAATTCAGTTAAGCCTTATCATTAATCGACCTTTCTGGGTTATCAAATATGTTCAGATTTTGGTTTCGAGTCAAAGCATGACTTTCTAAAGACTTAAGATGATGGCAAATGGGATACAGATCTACATAAGTCAGATGACCTTCTGTGTATTGACTTGTTTCTATTATGACTGTTATGTTTGTTATATGTTGTGACAGTTGAACAAATCTTCACACGGAGTTGATGGATTAACATTGCCAAGCAGACGATTCACATGAAATGTCAAGACTTATTTTATATGAAAAATAAAACAAAATAGATGCTGCCTGCTAAGACATTTGCTTGGAGCTTAAACGCGTTGCAATTTTCAGCAGACGACATATTGAAAGATTTTTCTCATTTTTCCCAGACCAAGGTTTTGACATATCATGAGAGATATCTCTAATGGAGACAAAGTGCATGAAATGTCAAATCCTGTTTCAGTCCGGGAAATATAAGAAAAATACCATCAATTTGTCGTCTGCTGAATTAGCCAAGAGAGTGGTTAGGTTAAGAGTTAAATGATACTTACATCAGTTACTGCCGCAGACAAGATATCTTCGGTTATAGTAAACTTGTCTGTGTCGATGAAGTTTTTTAAATCAAGGTACTCTTTGACTGGCGTGACGTAATTGTATTCTTCGATATTCTGAAAAAAAAATGAAGCGACGTTTTATGGTCAGGGAGTCAAGATTTTTGCTAACATTTCTCAAACGGAGACAACTTTTATTGCAGATAAATAAGAAAAAATATCACGAATTTGTCACCTGCTGAAATGGTAAAGATTAAAAATCCGTTCTTTTTAAAGAGAACTGGCATCCTTACGTGGAGATAATTTGCATGGAATGTCAAATCCTGCATTGTAAGTGAAAACAAAAGACAAAAAAATATATATCATCAGTTTGTCCCAAGAGACCCAGTAGACACACAACGTTGAAACAACGTCGATTCAACGTTGATTCAACGTCTTGATGTTGAAACAACGTTGAAACGACGTTGTTTCAGCGTTGTGTGCCTGCTCGGGAATGTTTAGAGTTACCGCTTTTATACCCAGCGTCCCATAAAAGGTGAAATGGCAAACAATGTAGACCCTGATCAGACACCACGAACGCCGCATCTGATCAGGGTCTAAATAGTTTGCATTACAGGAATTTCTATAAAACACGATAATGATAAAAAAAAGAAATATATTTAAATAATCCGACACCTTCTGGAAATGAACTGATCCAAAGCTTTAAGGGAGACGAGTCCAATCGGCATAAATAGGTTAGATATTAGTGTGTGTTGGGGTTTTATGGCCCAATCAACCCAATGGGGTCATGTCGAGCGCGGTCAGTTTACCTATCCACACGTTTACTGGGCAGCCTTAGTCCTCTAAGCGGTTAACAAGTATTGTGCATTTTCTTTCGCCAGAACATACAACTGCCCTTCTTGAATCATACGAAAGAATGTTGCGGGGGTTGAACCCGCGACCTCCTGGTCTCCAGTCGGACGGCGCATCCAACTGAGCCACCGAGGCCGGCTTAGATATTAGTACCTCAGATATTAGTACACACTTTAAAGGAATTTACTATAATCAATACCGGGTGTATCCTGTTTACCCAGGAGTAAAGGGTCATAAACTTGTTATAAAGGTTGTATAAATTAATGGGGAAATTTAGGTACAAATATAGCACTAACCCTAGTCCTGCTGAACCCGGATATACCCTGCCTTTGCAAACAGTGTAGATCCAGATCAGTTGGCTTCTGAAGAAGCCAACTGATCTGGATCTACACTGTTTGCCTCTAAGAATGTGAATCTATTTTAGAAACCTTCATCAAGTAATCTGATTGGCTGAAAATTAGAAATAGGTGTGTCTTCTGAATTTATTCAGCAGGACAAGTGTTAACCTTCTAAACGCAATTCAAACAAGGAAATCGGTCAAAATCGATTTAGATAATAGCGACAAGTCATTTATTTCATGTACATGTTGTTACGTGATTAAGTTATTTGAATTTCCGCGCTCAGCTGGCCATTCAGAAAGTCATCAGGGATTTTACTAAATCTTTTAGAAATAAAAAGTCGTTTGCTGCAGTTGCGATTGGCGCGTTAATGGCTTAAATACAATACAGTGTCTTTTGCACTACGTATAGTTACACTGATAAGTTAGAGGAATTTCCGAGCTCAGCTGGACATTCTAAAAGTCATGATCACAGACATGCTGTTAGACTGGCTCCAGTCTCCAGTGATTAAACATTTTTTTCTTATAATATTGATTAATAATCCACTAAAATGAAACCAAAAATAATATCATCCCAGTCAGCATTCTACGTAAATCTATATCGGGCCGTCATCGGCCCGTCAGGGTAGCTTACGGGCCGATGACGGCCCGATGTAGATTTACGTAGAATGCTAGCTGGGATGACTATAAAGGCTCTAGTGACCAGCCTGTATAGTCATGATATTATTTTGGTTTTATTTTAGTGGATTATTAAACAGGATTATGAGAAAAATATTTAGTCACTGGAGACTGGAGCCAGTCTAACATGCTGTTATCATGTTATGTCCGGTATCTTAAGAAAACAAACAAACAAACAAAAAATAAATAAATGAATAAATAAATAAATAAATAAATAAATAAATAAATAAATAAATAAATAAATAAATAAATAAAATAAAATAAAATAAAAAATAATATTTTGTGAGTGCCACAGCATAATTCTTGTTGAATAAAAAAAAAAAAAAAAAAAAAACACCCAGGGAAAGCTTGTTACCCGGGGTTTCTAGACGTTCGGTTTTCAGACGTTCGCTGTGAGCATTCAGCATAGCGAGTAGAGAAGGTGGTTCATATCATGTAGTTGCTAATCATTAGAAGCCACTTCGCCGAAGTGCTTCAAATGAGTACCCACAACAATAGTTTTCGTGGAGGAATAAGAAAAATTGAAGAAAAAAAAAAAAAAAAAAAAAAACATTACGAAAACACGCCTATTCAAATATATTGAAAACATTTCACCATCAAAAACTGAAAGTTTTCAGATAAAAATTCTGATCATCACGAAAACACACCTATATAATTTTGATCCCCTTAAACCCCACTTTTATATAGTAAAACTGGGGTTTACAGGGGTATACATTATTTTTCTTATTTCTGCTCAAAACATACATTGTGGGTACTCGTTAGAACCGCCTCGTCGAGGCGGTTCTAACGAGTACCCACAATCTATGTTTTGAGCAGAAATATGAAAAATATCGGATTTTATTGTCTGAAAATTTTCATTTTTTGGTGGTAAAATTTTCATTATATTTGAATAGGCATGTTTTCGTAATGCTTTTCAAATATATTGAAAAAATTTCACCATCAAAAACTGAAAGTTTTCAGATAAAAATTCTGATATTTTTCATATTTCTGCTCAAAACATATTCTGAGTACTCGTTAGAACCGCCTCGGCGAGGCAGCTCTAACGAGTACCCATAATCTATGTTTTAGAGCAGAAAGAAAAATAATAATGTATACCCCTGTAAACTCCAGTTTACTATATTAAAGTAGGATTTAAGGGGATCCAAATTATATAGGCTATGTTTTCGTGCTGATACAAACAATTGTCTGGTTGAGAAGTGCCTTTAATCTGGAGCTACGAAAATGCAAATGAATACCTCACTTATGTAACTTTAATAACAACAAAATATATTTTCCTGGAAAAATAAAAAAAAAGTTTTACTTACATAATTTTTAATTTCTCTTGATAATAGTTTAATTTCTTCGCTTCTTATAATCAGGTCCGACGTCATGTTCAGGACACCCTTTGGATTAACAGGATCGTCAGTTTCAACCGCTAGACAAGGGCTGTCCCAGCCGCTCAGCTGTTGTACTGGTGCTGCTTGAAGTCCATAGAAAAAGGTACACACAACGGCTGTAAATGAAAAAAGGAAATGTCATTTACCCAAAGTACTCGGACCCCCTAAGGGGACTTGATAAGTTGATATACCTGGTAACTTTTCTGTCATGTTTTAAAAAGAGAGACAGTGTTTTGACTCCCCTTTTGCGTTCCACACACCAATCCCCTTCTGAAAAGGGGTCTGCTCTAAAAGGAAAGAATTAGCTGCCTTTGGGAGCAAATTCTTTCCTTTTAGAATAGACCGATTTTCAGAAGGGAGATGAGGTCCATTTGACGGAGTTACTTCCCCTTGAGAAGTAGTCCCCTTAAATCTTTGATATACTTTAAGACTTGATTACATTTCATCACGAAAACATACCTATATAATTTTGACCTCCTGCAACCCCACTTTTATATAGTAAAACTGGGGTTTACAGGGGTATACATTATTTTTCTTATTTCTGCTCAAAAACATAGATTGTGGGTACACGTTAGAACCGCCTCGTCGAGGCGGTTCTAACGAGTACCCACAATCTATGTTTTGAGCAGAAATAAGAAAACTATCAGAGTTTTTTTTATCTGAAAGTTTTCAGTTTTTGGAGGTGAAATTTTCTATATATTTGAATAGGCGTGTTTTCGTAATGTACTATTTAACTGAAAAAATAATTGTCTCCCTTGACCTGAATTAGTTATAAAGCTTTGTTCACAAACTTTATATTAAAACAATATTTCTCCCGTCATACTTTATTATCCAGTCTTTAGTAACATTTTATGGCTGACTAGATTCAGCTGAATTCGCGATTTGGATAGGAAGTGTCTTTTAAAGAGCAGCTGCCAAAAGTACCAGGACCTTTTTTTTTTTTACTGGAAGAGAACTGATTTTTGTTTTTTCTTTGCATGAGGTAAGACTATGACACAACTATTGGAATGGAATAGATTATCAACATAGTATGATTATAAACCGTGAAGTCAAAAAAAAATAATAAATAAATAAATAAATAAATAAATAAAATAAAATAAAAAAGAATAAGAATTAAAAATGGGGGAAAATGACCAAAAAAAAAAAAAAAAAAAGAAGAAGAAAATTTGAGAAAAATGTATACTTTCCTCTGGAATCGAACCCATGGCCTTCTCAGAAATTTAATCATTACGCTACAGAATATATTTATCTCCCTTGTCGAGCTCTCTTAGCTGAAGATCGACAAACTACTCACTTTTGTATACTAGCACAGCATTTCCTACAAAACTGAACATGATGTCCGCCCAGCGAAAGCTTAGATCAGACTGCGCATACGCACTGGCTGATCAGTCCTCGCTGTCCGTTTGAAGATCATGCTTTCGATCCATGGCTATCCACAGAGTGCCCTGTGAAAACTCTGATCAGACCACGCGGATGCACATGAACTCTTGTAGGAAATGCTGTGTTCCGTCTCGAATGCAATCCGCTATATTAATGTAATTAATGTATGAACAACCGTCCTACAAAAAAAAAAAAAAAAAAAGAATAAAAAAATAAAAGTCAGTTTAATATTTGCTATTCTAATGGGTCTTAGCTTTGTTTCCGTATGTTTCTTTTATATACGTATATACAGAGAAAGAGAGACAGAAAAAAATACGACTTCTTACCAGCAAGTAAAGTAGAGAAAATATTTTTCATTCTATTTCAAAAGCTATCAAGAAGTAAGCTTCGTTTAAAAAAATAACGAGAAGATAATGATAAAAATCAAATAGACTAGATATTTTAAAATTCAAGTTAAAATGATGCCTCTTTTCAGTTTCTGTTTCATTATTTATACCATAAGGAACCACAAGCGAGGAAAATTCTGACAATCTATTTTTAGCGTTTATTTTTATTTTTACAGTTCATCTCTGAAAGCCCGGACAGTACCTTACTCACTTCCGATTTGACCCGGAACATAAACTACGACCTGTCCTTACAAGCTACACGTAACATCAGTTAGTATACACAGTGTGAAATACACACGGATGCTATATAGTCATACAAAGGTTAACCCTTTAAAGCGCCAACCAAACAATATAGCGGACGACGTTCTATTTTTTTTATTGTTATCTTTTTTTTTTTTTTTATTTATTTATTTTTTTTCTTCAGAGAATATGTCTTGACATTCATGCGAACAGTTTGCCTAGTGGCAAACGATTCACATGAAATGTCAAGACATTTTCCTTGACAAAAAAATTTCAAAATTTCGTCTGCTGCAATTTTGATCGTCGCTTTAAGATTTCAAAATTTCGTCTGCTGCAATTATGATCGTCGCTTTAAGGGTTAAACACAAAACGACAATAAAGAATATTTATCTATACATAAAAATGACCGCACCTTTCAAATATTTCCCTTTTTGTCACTATTTTTTTAAGTAGGAGCAGTCTTTTCATTTTTCTGTTTCAAATTCCTGTTTTCAAAACCCCGCAACATTTGTTTGAAAATACTCGGATTAATTTCAGTTAACTCCCTGTTTTAGATCCTCGAAAATCCGCAATACTCGGGTTCAGTTTTTTTTTTTTTTTTTTTTTTCAGTCAGACATTTCAAGCAAATTGTCTCCTACAATTTGCATAAAACATCAGGTTCTATATTCTGGGAGACATAAAAATAATATCAATTTGTCGTCTGCTGAATCATCTAGCGTGTGTAACAAAAGTAATACGTATCAAAACAGCCCTTTGACTGTTATGACAGAATTCACAGTCAATATTTTAACTTAAGAATTGTGTTTGTATGCGTTGAGTTTCAAAGTCCCAGACAATAATAGTTCAGTCATGCCGAGACGTTTCCTCCAAACTTGTGGAACATTAACCTGACATTGACGAACCTCGAATTCGTCATGTGTCTCTTAAAGGCTCCTTATTCCTCAAAAATAGACATTTTATTATCCAAAAACGGTTTAATAAATTGATATATGGTAGTAACGAAATCATAAATTGTGGCACCTGACAGCCTCTAAAATTTCAGTTAGTCTCTCGTTCTTGCAATGAAATGATTTTTATTGTCCCTGAAGTAATGTTGCCAAAATTAATTCAGAGATACTATAAAAAAAATCATTTCATTTTTGATCCAGTTCAAAACCGAACATGTCACCACTTATAAGGTCGTTTCTTCTAGCCCATTACGAAAACACGCCTATTCAAATATAAAGAAAATTTTATCTCCAAAAACTGAAAATTTTCAGATAAAAATTCTGATATTTTTCATATTTCTGCTCAAAACATAGATTGTGGGTACTCGTTAGAACCGCCTCGACGAGGCGGTTCTAACGAGTACCCACAATCTATGTTTTGAGCAGAAATAAGAAAAATAATGTATACCCCTGTAAACCCCAGTTTTACTATATAAAAGTGGGGTTTCAGGGGGTCAAAATTAAATAGGTATGTTTTCGTGATGCGGTCAGTTTACTCGCACTGGTCTTTGAAAGGCTTAGTGCTCTAAGCGGTTAACCCATATAATGGGTCGGTCTCTTGACAATATAAGGGTGTCTGGTAAGGTTTAATTAGTACTTTGTTTTATAGAAATTACTGTAGTTATATTAAACAGTGTAGACCTTGATCAGACGCCGCGTTATGTGGCGTCTGATCTGGGTCTGCACTGTTTGCCAGTTACTCTTTTGGGGTTTCCTGATTAAAATGGGTTAGGTAGTACTTTGTGCATATACTTATGCCAGCATTAAATATAGTCGACTCTCGTTATCTCGAAGTCCTATGGACTCTGAAATACTTCGAGATATCCGTACCTCGACAAATCAGATTTGCAGAATTGAGGAAAAAATAAATCGAACTACGACACATCACAAATGAGTATATAATTTGACTCCTGAAGTTAGAAATATATATCGAAAATATTGAGGAAAAGAGGAGAAATTGCTCCTTAGGAGCAATTTCTCTTCTTTTCAACAATATTTTGTTATCTCTTGTCAGATTTCCATGTTGAAAACAGGGACCAGATTTTCACTTCGAGATAAGCGGTTATTCGAGATAACCGAAGTCGAGATAACGAGAGTCAACCTAACCTGTGGAGTTAGTGACCGTAGATATTATTTCATGGCAAGTAGCACATGGGCTCTGGTTCATAGCCAGTCTCCATAAGAGTTATGTAGCCGAGCTGGTATTCGAACCTGCGACACCTGGATCTGCAGCCAGACGCGCTACTGACTGCGTTACTGAGCTCGACAATCTAGCTTGCCCGACTGATTGGAGCCCAATTAAGACTTGTGTAAAAGACGTTTACCTGTCCGTGTGTCCCGTCAGTAATTAAGAATGTTTCTTTAAAAGCTCTATCCAAATAACAAACGAAAGTACATGGAGTGACTATTCCAGCTGCTGCTCACTATCCCAGTAAGACACAACGTCGCAACAACGTCGAGTCGACGTTATAGCATCTTAACCTAGCGGCAAAGTTGAACCGACGATGTTACGACGTATATTCTTGGTACATCCATTTTCTTATTTTGAACTGATCTTTTCATGCTTTTACAAACTTTATCTATCGGTCGTATTTCGTTTACTAGGGAGTCGCGACGTGAAAAAGGATTCAGTCTCAGCCCGGGTCATTATTTTTGGCGTTTAGATCAACTTGTGCATCCAAAACATATGATCAGTCCTTTGCTGTTAGTCGATGCTTTTAGCAGCTGCCAATTATTACGATAGGCGACAGCGAAGTCCCTAATCAGCAGCGTGACTGATTCGGACAAACGTCCGAAAACCTTTTCTTCGCGTCCGTTCTATACATCCGCTATAAGTGTGTAGTTTATTAACACTTAGCATACTTTAGGCGAATTCAGCTGATAACAGTTTCCTCTCTCTCTCTCTCTTTCTCTCTCTCTCTCTCTCTCTCTCTCTCTCTCTCTCTCTCTCTCTCTCTCTCTCTCTCTCTCTCTCTCTCTCTCCTCTCTCTCTCTCTCTCTCTCTCTCTCTCTCTCTCTCTCTCTCTCTCTCTCTCTCTGCTCTGCTCTTTTAGAAAAAAGGTCATGTCAAAGCCTATCTCTTTTCGGGGAATAATCAAATGTCTTTTAAAATATTTCAAAGCGTCGTCCACAGAAATTTTTATCCAGCAGGCTGAGCGTTAAACATAGCTGTGCTCTGACGAACCGGAAAATCCACTCATTCATACAGTCTGCTAAAAACCCGCGACCAACGCAAACAGATCAGGATCTGTGCAGCTGTTGACCCATCACGAAAACATACCTATATGATTTTGACCCACTTAAACCACACTTTTATATAGTAAAACTGGGGTTTACAGGGGTATACATTATTTTTCTTATTTCTGCTCAAAAACATAGATTGTGGGTTCTCGTTAGAACCACTGAGGCGGCTCCCACAGTATATGTTTTGAGCAGAAATATGAAAAAATATAAGATTTTTTATCTGAAAACTTTCAGTTTTTGGTGGTGAAATTTTCAGTATATTTTTTCAGTATATTTGAATAGGCGTGTTTTCGTTTTGATCATAGTAATATGATATTTTCCTCATCTCTTCACAAAAAAAAAAACAAAAAAAAACAAAAAAAAAACGAAAAAACGTTTGTTATGGGAACTCATTAGTGCACATTGCAGCTATAATATTCTACGGACTTAAAAAACGAATTCAAACCAGGCGCGGTAAACTCGAGTGATTGTAGTTTTTATGGTATGCAGAAGGTCCGTTTTCAAAAGCTACTCACATTTTTTTTCAGCAAAAATACCAGTGAATTTGGTATTGTATTTACTAGAACAGTTAATATTTTGACCACTAACGAGCTCGTTAAGCTAACGACGCTTTGAACAACTGGGCCCTGGTTTGCTTAGAATACAATCTAACACCTGCCGTGACATCCTACAAGATCTGTCTCAGTGTGTTCAAAGAGACGGAAGCTGATTACATGATACATAACCTTCTATTCCGTTTCTTGTTTTGAACGTTTTAGAGGGCATCACAAAAAAATAGTACCTATATAATGTTGACCCCCTTAAACCCCACTTTTATATAGTAAAACTGGGGTATACATTATTTTTCTTATTTCTGCTCAAAACATAGATTGTGGGTACTCGTTAGAACCACCTCGCCGAGGCGGTTTTAACGAGTACCTACAATCTATGTTTTGAGCAAAAATATGGAAAATATCAGAATTTTTTTATATGAAAACTTTCAGGTTTTTTGGGGTGAAATTATCAATATATTAAAATAGGCATGTTTTCGTAATGGACTGCTTCCAGGCAAGTATACCAAGTGTTGACCATTTGAACTTAAAACAGAAAAAAAAAGTTATGGGCTGTAGAACATTTGCAAATTTAAATCATTACGAAAACATGCCTATTCAAATATATTGAAAATTTTACAACCAAAAAAGAAAAAAAAATCAGATAAAAAATTCTGATATTTTTCATATTTCTGCTCAAAACATAGATTGTGGGCACTCATTAGAACCGCCTCGGCGAGGCGGTTCTAATGAGTACCCACAATCTATGTTTTTGAGCAGAAATAAGAAAAATAGTGTATACCCTGTAAACCTCAGGTTTACTATATAAAAGTTCGGTTTAAGGGGGTCAAAATTATATAGGCGTGTTTTCGTGATGGTATAAAATGTATAATGAAAATCAATGGCAGTCTGTAGCGTTAAGCATCGTAATCGCCCGCTGCCGTTGAGGTCATTTGGCCGGGATTGCAAATGACTGGTAAATAAGTCTACTGTCCTTTTGGCCTCACTGGGAAATACGTGTTTTGCCTGGCGTTTAATTTTAAATGAAATGTTTTTGTTCTGATTGACCATATCTTCCATTTGTCTTTTCTGTTCCTGTACTTTGTTTGCAAATAGTTACCCTAAAATAAAATTTATGACCAGAACTGGTCTGACCTATGTAAATTCTATAGAAAAGTGATGTTTTGGATTTATTTTAACTAAGTAAATATTTTATTTTATTATATTTTTATTTTATTTATTTATTTTTTATTTTTTTTTGTACTGCTTCTGCTTCTTAATTATTGATGTTTTAAAACAACGGTGTGTAAATTTCAAGAACTTTGAAATAATAGAACTTGATGAAAACCTGTCTCCGATCTACATAAACAATCAATCGTTGAACAATTTGTATCCATTTTTACTATGGGGAAAATGAAACTATTCACTTTTGTTAAAACATATTAATAGAATAAACATTTTAAGCATATGTAGTTATGACAAAATGTTTGACATAAAAACATGAACAAAAGTTTTCAAATGCACATGTTGAAAGCACAATTGCATTGTTGTCACTCTCCGCAAGGCTACTCACTGTTGCGTTTATTTATTCTGGTGGCCAACGTCTTCATCAACTGCCCACGTTGCGTTCAGAATGTCAGTCGCCCTGTGCTATATCGATATTTTGCGTTAATGTTTGAAAATTGTTTTATTCGGAATGGTTATTAACAGCAAAAACAACTGACAATAATCAAAAACGTTTAAATATCTGTTTACACTCAACTGACAGTTGACTGCAAATAGCCAGTAAACGTTTTTGGCTATCGTCAGTTGACTGTAAATATCCTCTTCCTATCTTGTTTCAAATAATGTCGGTATCTAAGGTTAACATTTGAATACCATAAAACCGGTATAGGACACACGTAACTGCCGCAGAAGAGTAATACAAGACCTATATCGTCCTCTTGTTTCGTAAGGGAAATGGTATTGTGACATCCCCTTGTTTGTTTGTTGTTGATTAATTATTTATTCATTTTATTACTTGAAGATACACATTTTTAAGTTAATTCTATGTAAATAAAGGTATACAGAGAATTTAACTTCCTGTGATACCAAAACGCCTTCAAGTATCTATCATGAGAAAAAAAGCTAAATAACTGAAATTAAAATATCAGTTTGCAATTATCAAAGTTTAAATAAGAAATGAAAATATTTCAAAATGTCATCTGCTGTAATTTTGATCCAGCATGAAATTAAAATGTCAGTTTTAACTCTAGTATGCAATTATCAAAGTTGAAATAAGAAAAGAAACTATTTAAAAATGTCGTCTGCTGTAATTTTTATCCAGCATGCTAAGCCACAGATACTTGGGGTCAGTAGGGCAGTGCAGGCCCAAAAAATTATCTTGTATATGTTTTTTTCTCTAGTTATTTTTGTATTTAAGTACAACAGAAACACTGCTGATAAAATATAATCATATTCTGTGACTTCTGGAAAGGTTCTAAAAAACATCACATTTCTCTCAAATGGTAATATATGGACATCCATATGGACATCCATATATCACCAATATAGCCATCCGAAGGTTAGTACGACTGGCCGAGGACCTGTAACAGGGCCAGCATGAGAACATCCAATACATGATATTTCCATTAATCAACTTTTTTGTTTTCAACTTTTAAAGTGTTGAAAGTCAATAAAACTTCACCGACTGGTTAATACCGTTAATTATTGGCCCGGTAAATACAACAGAATATTGGCCCTCCTGAACACCTCGGTTATTATCCCCTAAATCCTTGTAACTTTCAGTATTAGACATCATATAAATTAAAGCCGGGCCAAAACCGTATAGAAAACATGCCAAACATTGCATTGGTATGATGCAGACTCATCACGAAAACACGCCTATATAATTTTGACCCCCTTAAACCCCACTTTTATACAGTAAAACTGGGGTTTACAGGGGTATACAATATTTTTCTTATTTCTGCACAAAACATAGATTGTGGGTACTCGTTAGAACCGCCTCGCCCAGGCGGTTCTAACGAGTACTCACAATCTATATTTTGAGCAGAAATATGAAAACTATCAGAGTTTTTTTATCTGAAAATTTTCAGTTTTTTGGGGTGAAATTTTCTATATATTTGAATAGGCGTGTTTTCGTAATGTGTTTGGTACACATTAGAACAACAATTACTTAGTTGATTATTAAATTCCTGTATCTAAGGCGAACAGTTAGATCCTGATCAGACGCCGCGTTCTACACTGCTTGCCACTGTCCCGTTTATCGGACGCTGAGCATTAATGGGTTAAGGAATTATTATCATATATATTTTATTGCACAGAAAATATTTCTTTTTTGATATTTTTGAAACTATATAGGTATATGAATATGTTTAAAAAAATATATCTCAAGGAAAAGGAAGCTATACTTAACTGAGATGCTAATACGATAAAACAGAGGGACCGTCTTGTGAGTACATTGCATACAGGGGAGTTAACCGACTACTGCAGGGGAGTTAACTGACTACTGTCTTGCATTATCATAATCGAACGTCTCGATATAAAGGGCCTAACAAGTACATGACGTTCATACAACGCCGCATCAACGTCGACGCCACGTCATGACGTTGATGCGACGTTGATGCAACGTTGTCAACGTTGCATGACCGCTGGAAAAGGCAGGGCAGAGATATACGTAAAGCTCACTTACCAAGAAAGGCAATCATCTTTATCAAATAAATATACTCTGTCAGTGCAAGAGAGTCAAAGTTTCAGATCTTAGTTTGAATACTTACATTCATCTCATTCTTTTATATGGTACCTATAGGGAATTTCCTCCTCCCCGTGTATGTTCTCCGGTTTTAGTCATGGTACTTTCACTAACAGGCCGAACTTTGCTGGCACTATCATCTGTCACACTTTCATACCGGAAGGTAGTAACTCACCAAACCCGTTTCGCTACAGTGATTGGCACATTAAACGACATATTAATAGTATTTTTCGGAACTAGGAAATAAATCATAATGCGATTATAATCCGTACGGAAATACGGTAACTTACGTGCGCCATGCAAGATAATGCATGTGAGCTGGGGAACAGTATTGCCAACAAGATTGCATGCATAGGTCCCGGTAAGGCGCTTTCTTCACCCAAAAGTGTTGATGTTTTCTTATTTTTCTATAAATCCTATGTTGTGGGCACTCATTAGAAGCGCCCCGCTGAGGCGCTTCTAATGAGTGCCCACAACATATGTTTTATGGTATATATGAAACATACTTTTTTGATACCCCTTTAGTCTGGAGCTATGTGCATGTGCGCCCAACGAAGCCCACCTGAAGACACTTTGGACTCATGCCAACCCGCAGAGTGCCCTGCGAAGGCTGTCAAACTGCGCAAATGCACAGGCTGGTCTGTGTTTTCGCTGGGCACACATGTAAAGGCTGTGCCCCGGCTCCTATATCTATGTTCTGTTTTAAATATTGAATTACGAGAGAGAGGAGGTAACCTAGGTTGATTGACAGATGATAGGGCTTCAACTGGCAGAGTGCTTCTTTCTTTTCTACCCGTTGGTTATCAAAGTAGAATAGAAAAGAATAGATTGAACGTATAAAATAAAATAAATAAATAAATAAAGTATCTAGAAACCTGAAATAAGTATATGTGTACTCATTTCACGAAAAAAAAAAAAAACTCATTAAGTAAAACATCTCAAACAAGTTTTGTCACAGTAGGGTTAACAAAGTTTAGTTCAGGTGGAAGATGTTTGCGCTTCTAGGCACCCAGTGAACACTGAAGCAGTGCCACTGATAATCCATATGCCTATTTACGCCGAATGCTACCTTAACTCTTTGGACAGGTAAATTTCCTATATAAGGGGTGTTTGCTAAGTTTTATTATTATCATGTTTTGTAGAAATTTCTTAACTTAATGCAAACAGTGTAGACCCTGATCAGACACCGCGTTGTGCAGCCTCTAATCTAGGTCTACACTGTTTGTCAATATCCTTTTCTGGGACGCTAGGCTTAAATGGATTAAAGCGCGAAGTAAACTTTGTAGCATTTTTTACTTTTTATCGTTTTATATTTACATATATATATAGATAGATAGATAGATAGATAGATAGATAGATAGATAGATAGATAGATAGATAGATAGATAGATAGATAGATAGATAGAATGATAGATAGATAGATAGATAGATAGATAGATAGATAGATAGATAGATAGATAGATAGATAGATAGATAGATATCTTTTTCTTTTATTTTACAGAGAAAATAAATGTCATAAATCATCTGCTTAGCACACGATTCACATGTAATGTCCATACATGTTTTCTCCGAAACATAAAATAATATCAAATTTGTCATCTAAGGGTTAATACTCAATCTTGGGCTAATCGGGTATGAGCTTGGTGTACTATAATAATAATAATAATAATAATAATAATAAGAAGAAGAAGAAGAAGAAGAAGAAGAAGAAGAAGAAGAAGAATAATAATAATAATAATAATAATTATATTAACAATAATAATAAAGACATTACTCCTTATTGATAACACAATTAGCTACAAGCATCTTCATTGAGGGCATCACGAAAACATACCTATATAATTTTGACCCTTTTAAACCCCACGTTTATATAATGAAACCGCAGTTTAGATGAGAATGCATATTTTTCCTTATTTCTGCTCAAAAACGTAGATTGTGGGTACTCGTTAGAACCGCCTCGGCGAGGCGGTTCTAACGAATACGCACAATCTATGTTTTGAGCAGAAATATGAAAAAATATCAGAATTTTTATCTTAAAACTATCAGTTTTTTGGTGCGAAATTTTCAATATATTTGAATAGGCGTGTTTTCGTAATGAGACCAAATAAAATACAGTAAAATTTCAATGACTCGGTGTTGTGGCTCGTTTTCCGTGGCTGATTCGAACTCTATGATTTACCCTCAGTGGCTTGAACTGCTTATGTCTGAAAAAAGTGCCATGGTCACATGGTAATATGTACAAATCATAGGGTAATATGTACAAATCATAAGGCAATATGTACAAATCATAAGGCAATATGTACAAATCATAGGGTAATATGTACAAACCATAAGGCAATATGTACAAATCATAAGGTAATATGTACAAATCATAAGACAATATGTACAAATCATAAGGCAATATGTACAAATCATAGGGTAATATGTACAAATTATAAGGCAATATGTACAAATCATAAGGCAATACGTACAAATCATAAGGCAATATGTACAAATCATAAGGCAATATGTACAAAGCATAAGATGATATGTACAAGTCATATGCTTTTCCCGTCTCATATACATTTCACATTTTATTTATCTATTTTTTTTTATTTATATATTTATTTTTTTTATTTATTTTTATTTACTTGATGCCGATTTATTCTCCCTGTTCTTTAGACGTGTGGTTTGTCGAGGAGGACGTTTAATGCTTTAGCACTCTCTTGTCCAAATTATCAGATGAACGTTAGAAGTTTTTTATTAATTTGCACAGAAAATAAAGCTTTCATTTCATTCAATTGTCTATGATTTTTCACAGTAAACATTTTACTTTTTATTTAATTGATATTTTCTGGTTCTTGGGGATCACCGAGCTATTTAGATTTAAAGTCGCACATCACGAAAACATACCTATATAATTTTGACCCTCTTAAACCCCACTTTTATATAGTAAAACTGGGGTTTACAGGGGTATACACTATTTTTCTTATTTCTGCTCAAAAAAATAGATTGTGGGTACTCGTTAGAACCGCCTCGCCTAGGCGGTTCTAACGAGTACCCACAATCTATGTTTTGAGCAGAAATATGAAAATTTTTAGAATTTTTCATCTGAAAACTTTCATTTTTTTGGTGGTAAAAATTACAGTATATATTTGAATAGGCGTGTTCTCGTAATGATTACAATTCATGAACAGACTCAATAAAACCGAGTCTGTTATTTTCGTTTATTTGATTTGTTTCCCAAGGATTCCTCTTTGCAAAATTTATTGATATTTCAATCAGCTTTTTATTTAATGAAGTGTCGTTTTTTATTCTAAACTGTTTTCACAGGCCTGTCTTTCTGAATACGTAAGATTGAAGGTTGATACAGCAAAACAAAAAAAAAAAAAAAAAAAAAAAAAAAAAAAAAAAAGAAACGGACGCCACATACTATGAACTTAGCAACACCAGACTACCATACATTTAAAGATGACACCAGTAAAATGACAACTTAGATCTCTGAAACTGCAAATACAAATATTCGAAAACCGCAAACACTTTTTATTAAATTTGGAGGGCTGTTTTAATAATAGGGTAATTTTAGGAGGAAGTAGCCGGATCGCGGCAGTGCAAATCGGTCTTGGTCATCGCACATGGAGAAAAGGTCACATATTAACCTGCGCACCTGCACAATCTGATGAGCGGTTTAGCTGTTCTCAAAGGTAAAAAAGATACCACAAAATTTGTAGGTAAGCCGCAAAGACCCTGGCCAGATTGCGAAGAATGTTTCTGCTGATAAGGGCCTAGGTATAGTAAGGGGCTAGATTTTCTGAAAGTTTGGGGTAAATACCCAGCAGCCACATGCGTCTATACAACGTCGCCTCAATGTCGATGCAACGTCATGACGTTGCATCGACGTTGAGACGACGTTGTATAAACGTCATGTGCCCGCTGGGTAAGCTGTTTGTAGTACTTAACTGGCAAACATTTCGTGACAGTATAAAATATTCAACGACCGAATGGTTTCTATATTAGATGTGTATATAAATACTACTAGTACATGGGCCACGTCATGTGAAAGCGTGTCTCCGGACGTGCGGACAGCGACGACCCAGATCAGCCTGCGCATCCGCGTAGTCTGATCAGGGCATACACGGTCTGCTAACAGAATCATTGGATACTACAGAATGTATGAATGGAGAGCAAAGGATGAGCAGGATGATCTGAATCTCCACATTTTCCACGTGTTCGAAGGCACTCATTACCTGGACACGGCCCATATACAAAGAACATTGTAAAAAGAATATTTAGGGAACTGGATCACTAGTCCGACAGTGTTAAGGCTTTGTTGAAAAGAAAATCATGAAAACTTACCGTATTTATCCTAATTATTCGGACACCTCAACTCCTAACCATACTTGTTCTAAAATTTGAACAAGTGCAATTTACTACCAGATGTTGTGTCTAAAATTGCTGGATGAGTGGCAAATAGTGTAGACTCTGATGAGACGCCGCGTTCTGCGGCGTCTCATCTGGGACTACACTGTTTTTTGAGGCCTGTCTGCCCGAATACATACGGGAAACACGGTAGTACAGATATGAACATATCCTACATTTCGCCAATGTCTCCCTCTCTGTTTTGATTGTGTTGGGATTTAACGACACGTCAACCCTTGTGGGTCATTTTGTGTCGTCTCCAGTAGAAAGGATAGAGATAGAAGAGATAGAAGAGGAGATAAAAGCGAGGGACAGGGAAGAAAAGGGAACAGGAATGAAAGTGAAGAAATAGAAGTAATAAAAACATTCCGTCCTCTAACCTTACTTGCCACAAGGATAGCAGGCCTTATTCTACTGTAAGCCAATATCAGTTGGAAGCCCCGGTGACGAAAGATACACGACACCTTCGCACTTTGGTACAATGCTGTTGGCGTCTTTAGTTCAAAAGTTTTGCTAAAAGAATCAAGCCCGCTTTGTCACAAGGTAATCGTTGCCTTTGGTTCAAACGTTTGGTTTGAAGAATTAAGCCCACTTTGTTGCAATGCTGTTGTTGTCTTTGATTCAAACGTTTTGCAAAAAGAATCAAGATCACTTTGTTACAAGGTAGTCGTTGCCTTCGGTGCATTCGTTTTGCTAAAAGAACCAAGCTCACTTTGTTACAATTTTGTTGTTGTCTTTTCTCAAATGTTTTGTTAAAAGCATCAAGCCCACTGTTACAAGGTAGCCATTGCCTTTGGTTCAAATGTTTTGCTAAAAATATCTAGCCAACTTTGTAGCAGGGTAGTCATCGCATTTGGTCAAACGTTTGGCTTAAAGATTCAAGTCCAATTTGTTACAATGCTATTGTTGCCTTTTGCTCAAACTTTAAGAAAACAAATTCAAGACCACTTTGTTACAAGGCAGTCGTTGGCTTCGGTGCAAATGTTTTTTTTTTCTAAAAGAACCAAGTTCACTTTGTTACAATGCTGCTGTATTTCAAATGTTTTGCTAAAAGAACCAAGCACACTTTGTCACAAGGTAATCGTTGCTATTGGTTAAACATTACGAAAACAAGCCTATACAAATATGCTGAAAATTTCACAACCGAAAAATAAAAAAAAATCAGATAAAAATTCTAATATTTTTCATATTTCTGCTCAAAACATAGATTGTGGGTACTCGTTAGAACCGCCTCGGCGAGGCGGTTCTAATGAGTACCCACAATCTATGTTTTCGAGCAGAAATAAGAAAAATAATGTATACCCCTGTAAACCCCAGTTTTACTATATAAAAGTGGGGTTCAAGGGGGTCAGAATTATATAGGATTGTTTTCGTGATGGCATTTTGCTGAAAGAATCAAGCCCACTTTGTTACAGGGTAGTCCTTGCATTTGATTCAAACGTTCGGCTTAAAGAATCAAGCTAACTTTGCTCTAATGCTGTTGTTGTCTTTGGTTCAAACATTTAGCTAAAAGAACCAAGCTCACTTGGTTACATTGTTGTTGCTGTCTTTGGCTCAAACGTTTTGCTTAAAGAACCAAGCTCATTTTGTAATAATGCAGTTGTGTCTTTTGTTCAAAGTTCAGTTCAAAAGTTTTGTTTAAAGAATCAAGCCCACTTTGTTACAATGCTGTTGTTGCCTTCGATGCAAATGTTTTGCTAAAAAAATCAAGCACAATTTGTAATAAGGTAATCTTTGCCTTTGGTGCAAACGTTTTGCTTAAAGAACCAAGCCCACATTGTTACAATGCTGTGGTTGCCTTCGGTGCAAACATTTTGCTAAAAGAATCAATACCACCTTGTTATAAGGTAGCCGTTGCCTTGAGTGCAAACGGTTTGCTAAAAGAATCACGCTTATCATGGTACAATGCTGTTGTTGTTTTAAGTTCAAAAGTTTTGCTTAAAGAATCAAGCCCACTTTGTTACAAGGCATTCGTTGCCTTGGTTTAAAGGTTTGGCTTCAAGAATTAAGCCCAATCTGTTACAATGCTATTGTTGTCTTTGATTCAAACGTTTTCCAAAAAAGAATTAAAACCACTTTGTTACAGTCGTTGCCTTTGGTGCAAACGTTTAGCTAAATAAATCATGGTCACTTTGCTTTTGTTGTCTTTGGTTCAAATGTTTCGCTAAAAGAATGACCCCTCTGTTACAAGATAGTCGTTGCCTTTGTTTCAAACGTTTTGCTGAACGAATCAAGCCCATTTTGTAGCAGGGTAGTCGTTACATTTGTTTCAAGCGTTTCGCTAAAAGATTTAAGCCAAGTTTGTTACAATGCTGTTGCTGTCTTTTGTTCAAACGATTTTCAAAAAGAATCAAGACCACTATGTTACAAGATAGTCGTTGTCTTCGGTTCAAATGTTTTGGTAAAAGAACCAAGCTCACTTTGTTACAACGCTATTGATGTCTTTAGTTCAAATATTTTGCTAAAAGAACCAAGCCAACTTTGTTACAAGGTAATTGTTGCTATTGATTCAAACGACTTGCTGAAAGAATCAAGCCCACCTTTTTTACAGGGTAATCGGTACATTCGGTTGAAATGTTCAGCTTAAAGAATCATGCTTACTTCGCTGCAATGTTGTTGTTGGCTTTGGTTCAAACGTTTTGCTAAAAAGAACCAAGCTCACTTTGTTACAATGCTGTTGATGTCTTTGATTAAAACGTTTTGCTAAAAGAACCAAGCTCGAATTTGTTACAATGTTGTTGTTGTCTTTGATTCAAATGTTTTGCTTAAAGAACCATGCTCACTTTGTTACAATGCAGTTGTGTCATCATTGGTTCAAAAGATTTTTTTTTATAAGAACCAAGCTCACTTTGATACAATGCTGTTGTTGTCCTTTGTTCAAACATTTTGCTAGAAAAACAAAGCTCACTTTGTAACTATGCTGTTGTTTTCTTTGGTTCAATCGCTTTGCAAAAGGAACCAAACTCACTTTGTTACAATGCAGTTGTTGTCTTTGGTTCAATCGTTTTGCTAAAAGAACCAAGCTAATTTTGTTTCACTGTTGTTGTTGTCTTTGATTCAAATGTTTTGCTTAAAGAACTAAGCACACTTTGTTACAATGCTGTTGTTGTCTATGGTTCAAACTCTTTGCCAAAAGAAGCAAGCTCACTTTGTTATAATGCTGTTGTTGTCCTTGATTCAACCGTTTTGCTTAAAGAACAAAGCTTGCTTTGTTACAATGCTTTTGTTGCCTTTAGTGCAAATGTATTTACTTACGGTGTAGGTGAAAAAATGTGAAAAATGTGTTGCCATTAATGTCAAAACTTTTACCTCTGTTGTAATGTCTTTAGTGCAGTTTTTACACCAAAATTAGGAATTGTTGCTGTTGGTGCAGTGTTGCCTTGGTGCTGCAACTGTCATAAAAATATGCAAGAAATTGTAATTAATACTTCAAGAAACATGTGTTTTAGATATTTGTTAGAATCGTTTCACTGAGGCGATTCTAAGAAATATAAATATGTTTTGGATATTCGTTATCCAAACCTTATGTTTCTTGAAATAATAAATACGATATTATTTCATAATATCTGAATAATTCCCCGCTAAGGACTCAAACTCGAGTTCGACGCAGCCACGGTAAACGATCCATTGGTGTTCAAGTCACAGAAGTTTAACTGTATAAGACACTATGACCACCATGGCCCCTGTCTTTGAACGACCCTACGATAAGGCAACTAGCGCAGTCCTGTTCGGTTGCACAGCTGGAAAAAATAGCAGGACCACAACTGAAGCGATGCAGGACTGTCTTCTGTCTCCCAATAAGCTAGGGTACGTTATTTTCTATGATTACCTGTGCGCCAAGCGAAGCCACAGATCAGACTGCGCAGTCTGATCAGAGTCTTCGCTGTCCGACAGAAGATTCTTTGGATCTCTGGCTATAGACAGAGTACCCTGTGAAGACTGTGAAACTACGCAGATGCACAGGTTAATCTGAGTCTTCGCTCGGCGCATATGCAACCTTATGGGAAATGCTGAGGTCAGAAAGGATAATAATGATCTTATTTGAAGTGAAATGCAGTGAAGTGAAGTGAAGTGAATGAATAAATCTCAAAGAGAGAGCACACTAAGTTGGAAAGTAGTAGTACAGAGTTTGACGAATCCTTTATCACGCGTTCGTGCGTGCATTTGTATGTGTGTGTTTCTTACACGTGTGTGTGTGTGTGTGTGTGTGTGCGTGCGTGCGTGTGTGTTTGTGGAGGGTAAGGGCTTACTTAATAAGGGGAATTGGTATAACTTCAAGGTAGGCAACTCTGTTAGAAATGATTTACCTCACCACTGAAAGGGGGTCTATTCTAAAAGAAACGACATTGCTCCCCCTTATTTTAAAAGAAAATAATCTGCCTTCCAGGGGGGGGGGGGGGGGGGGGGGACTCTTTTCGTTTAGAATACATCCTTTTCAGAAGGGGCTTAGGCTGCAAGAAGGAAACTAGGAAGTCTTTGGCGGAAACGGCGAAAAGTCTACCAAGTGTGATTATTCCCCTTCAGGAAAAAAATTTACTTCCAACCAAGGAGGCATATAATTTAAACATTATTTAACGCTGAACATTTAGAGAGAGAGAGAGAGAGAGAGAGAGAGAGAGAGAGAGAGAGAGAGGGGGGGGGGAGGGAATTTAAAGCAATCAGAAAACAATATGTTTGTAGTAATGTATAAAATACGACCGGTGTTTACCCTATCACACTTAACCATTACCATTCCCTGGACTATTTCAACAGACAACAAACTGATCACATTTCCCTTATTTTCCTCATATAAAAGTGCTAAGGTAGGAGACAGTTTGCATTAAATGTCAAAATTTATTTTCTTGAAAAAAAAAATAATAAATAAATATATTAGAAAATGTCGTCTGCTGAATTTGTTTACAGAGCATGCTAAGTATTAAAGTATAAAATATGAGAAATTATTTACACTCTTAATTGTTTACTATTCTTAAGTCTGAGTTTCGTAACCGGAAGAGGCACTTGAGTGACTTGTTGAAAATAAAACAATTGATTAAGGCAATAATTATCGAGTGGTTAATTAATAAACAGAAGTAATATCGAATTAATTGAAGTGTCGTCCAGGAACCAATCAACAGTTCACTTGCACATACACTGTCATAATCATTGGGTATTCTTTCGTAAAATTTAAATAGCCCAGCTTTATTTTAATGACAAATCTCTTCAGCTATAAATATCAGCCAATCGGTATCCGACAAAATAATACTATCGACATCAAATATAAGAGTAGACTGGCTTCAGTCTCCAGTGACTAAATTTTTTTTCTTATACTCCGTTTAATAATCCACTAAACTAAAACTAAAATAATATCATGACTATAAAGGCTGGTCACTAGTGACCAGCCTTTATAGTCATGATATTATTTTTGTTTCATTTCAGTGGATTATCAAACAGGATTATGAGAAAACTATTTAGTCACTGGAGACTGGAGCCAGTCTAAGAGTCTCGATGTCAGAAAATATACCTTTGAATATGTGCGTTCAGCCGAGATTCAGATCAGCTTACGCATTCACGCAGTCTGACCAGAATCTTCACTGGGCACATTTTGGATGGTCAAAGATGAAACGTTTCTTCAGTGGACAACGAAGACTCTGATATGACTGCGCAGATGTGCAAGCAGATATGTGTCTTCGTTAAGCGAACATGTCAGAGGTTATGTTTTCTCACGTTGTGGCTCAAAGGTTCTTGTAAAAGCCACATTCTCATAACATCACGATAACACGTCCATTAAAGGTGTAACCCTATATTATTTTCCACTATAACGTTACATCACGAATACACGCCAATGTAATTTTGACCCCCTTAAACCCCACTTTTATATAATAAAACTGGGGTTTACAGGGGTATACATTAGTTTTCTTATTTTGCTAAAAATCATAGATTGTGGGTACTCGTTAGAACCGCCTCGCCGAGGCGGTTCTAACGAGTATCCACAATCTATGTTTTGAGCAGAAATATAAAAAAAAAATCAGATTTTTTTCTGAAAATTTTCCTTTTTTGGTTGTAAAATTTTCAATATATTTGAATAGGCGTGTTTTCGTAATGTAGTAAAATAGGGGTATTAAGAGGTATTCAAATCTTGACGTTTTTTTTTTTTTTTTTTTTTTTTTTTTTTTTTTTAATTTGTTTTATAGGTTGTTTATAACATCTAGCAACTCTTTCATTAAATCTTTCTTAATGTGACTAATTATCAAAAACCTTTCTCATTTTCCATAGTGTATTATGAAAATATCATGCCGCTCTAGAAAAAAAAAGAGTTATCAAAATAAATATTTCTTTTTCTTATTTCTCCACAAAATTTGTGGGTACTCATTATGAAACATTCAATCTTTATTCTTTTTTGCATTTAAACCGGAAATGCGAAAGAGAATTCAAGTCAGATATACCAGACATGCGCACTGACTGTATTCGTTTAACCATTATTTCCTGTTAGTGTTGTGTTCTTGTCATTCTGATGCAAGAAATATTTCCCAAAGAGAAAGGTAACTAAATGTAATTCCCATCGTTTTGAATTAATTCATAGTTTTTAAACGGGGTAAACAGGACTTAATTATCTTTCCATAATTATAAGCCAGAAGCATAAATTTTCCTTTCTGCTATGATTCAGACATCGGGCTACCGGAACATGTAATAAAATTTTGAATATTATTATTGTTAACTGGTCTCCTAGACATGAACCGTTTAGGGAAAACCCTCGCCTTACTGCTATATCCCGTTTCGCTCTACAGTGATTTTGCCTTATATCTTGAAGACTATTGGATTGAAAAACATCATGCTTGGGAAGTTGGTGACACAGACTTATTTTCAAACTACGAATCATGTGTTACTAAACCCATTATAGTCTGGAGACCCCTAAAAGGGTAATTGACAAACAGTGCAGACCCAGATCAGACGCCGCTTAACGCGGCGTCTGATCAGGGTCTCCACTGTTTGCAAATGGTTTAGCTATTTTTCTCTAGGAATATCCTAATCTCATAGCCGGATGTACCTAAAATTGAAATAAGGCTCTTCTAATATATAGTGTGGGAGAGTCTTTTCAGTCTTGAATGGGATAAAATGGAAGGCCATTGCCATAGAGGAAAGACATAACGTTAATGATGGTGTCGGCCCGGGTGTCGGCCGGGGTGCATGTAACCAATTATTTACTTTATAAATACAGTCAACCCGCTTCACACCGACACTCGATACAACGACATAATTCGTTTTAATGACAATTTGAATGTCACGAAACGACAGTTAATAAGAAATTATGCAAGGATATTGCATTGAAACTTCAAGCGACATATGTTTTGGATATTTGTTGAATCGTCTCAATGAGGCGATTCTAACAAATTTCCAAAACATATGGTCTATGAACATTCGAGCCGCAATGCGAGGAAACGTACCTTCAGACGTGAGCCAAACGAAGACTCAAATCAGCCTACAGTGTAAGTGTGCATATATCACACATCGTTGTCCGAATGAAGAAATTTTGCAACCTTGGCTATCCAGAATGCGACCAGTGAATGTTCGGACCAGGCTGTTGGAATTCTTAACGCTTAAATTGCTAAGCAAAGTTGTAACAGACGACATTCTATTTCCTATTAATTTTCAGGGAAAATAATACTAGACAGTTCATTGGAATCGTCTACTTAGCAAACGATTCACAAGAAATCTCAAGCCTTATTATAAAGAAAGATCAAAATTTTGTCTGCTACAGTTGTGACTAACACTCTAAGGGTTATTTTTAGTGTTTGCCTTTGCTCCGGAAGCACTTTATTAAAGGTCATGGACTGGTTCAATGCTGTTTTCAACTGACTGCTTAAAGTGAATGGGCGTAGACAATTTGGCATTGGATGCTTTTTACATGAATGGGCGTAGGCAATCTGAAAGTTCACCGCTGCTTCGGAAGCACTTTATTAAAGGTAATGGACTGGTCCAGTGACATGTTTTCATTGACTGCTAAACACAAAAATCCGAGACTGGCTGAAACACTGTTTCGGCGTTCCATTCTCATGTACCGGCAGTACTTTATCAAAGGTCATGGGATCATTTTTTTCCCAATTTTTAAAGGGCCATATGGGGTGCCGTTTTATTATTTATTCCCTATTTATAAATATCCATCTCGAATTATGGATACCAATAATTCGAATTAGTCAGCCCATTTATTGATGTAACTAATTCGAATTAGTCAGCCCATTTATTGATATCATTAATTCGAATTATGAATGTCCATAATTCGAATTAGTGATACCACTAATTCGAATTATGGATAGCCATCATTTATTCGAATTATGGATATCCATAATTCAGTCCGATTTATGGATATCACTAAGTCGAATTATGGATATTGCTTATTCGAATTATGGATATTGCTAATTCGAATTATAGATATCCATAACTCGAATGATGGATTTGAATAAATGGGCTAAATTAGTGATATCACTAATTCGATTTATGGATGTTCATTAATCGATCTAGATATATCAATAAATCGGACTGAATTATTGATATCCATAATTTGAGTTTGTCTGATCCCTAATTCACCGCAAAGGCCTTTAGTTAGATGATTTCTCTCTAAGTCACGTGACTGAGTTCTTGTGTAATTTCAAGACGGCGTAATGGCAACATTATTCTAATGCAAAGGAAGAAAATACGATTAATTGCTATTTGCGTTCCACATATAAACAAGATAAAACGTATATGTTAAAGTGTTTAGAAGCAAATTCCGTGGTATCTATCATTTGGCAGTGTACACGCCTACTTCTTCATCTTATATCGTAGTGTCTCGCCGGTTATCCTGGACTCAAGGGTTTGACGCACTTAAGTATTATTTGTCGTGTCATTGATTTCACAGGTAACACCAAGTATATTTGTATTGTATAAGACAATCATGGTCTGCTAGAAAATTATATTATGGTCGGAGGTGGTTGTAAGTTCGTGGAAGGAAGCATTCCGCGTGTGCGCGTGCAGAAAGCAACATTTCACGAGACGTTTCTTCGCCATTGTTTTCAGCAAGAACAAATCCTTACCTGAGCAAAATCCAGTCAAGAAGCGGTTCAAGCAGGTAATTTGTACTTAGATAAATTCCCCAGCTACGTTCTGAGCCAACTATCCCTATTTCCATTTTTAAACACCCAAAAAAGACCGATTCTGAATCCTAAAATACTTTGACAGCTGACACCTGCTTTCGGTCTGCGTTTGTTTACAACCGCCCGTTACGTCATATGTCGCTTATGTCCTTGAAGCAGTTACAGCTTAATTTTCAATATTGTTTATCCACATGGGGTTCTTATGTTGTTTTTATGCATTAATTATAGTTTTGTACTGAAACAGAACCTTTTTAGAAATAAAAGATGCATTCTTATTCCACAAACATGTTACTTTTTTTTGTTGCTGTTGTTCAACATTACTATAGAATAGAATAGAGCTTAAGTTGTTTGTTGACGACCTATATCCAGTGTATGCACTGGTCTGTGCACGCCATCCCGTGTGTGTGTGTGTGTGTGTGTGTGTGTGTGTGTGTGTGTGTGTGTGTGTGTGTGTGTGTGTGAAATAAATATGTAGAGAGAGATAGAGAGAGAGAGAGCGAGCAGTTGCCCCTTGCTTAACAACTGTCACACCTATTTCAGGTTAACCCAACCAGGCACCATCAAGCAGCTAGATACAGGCTGTACTCACCTAATTCACTCACAGATGCATATAAAACTGTGAAAGAAGAAAGGATATCTGTGACAAAGGCTGCTAAAATCCATGGGGTACCAGAGCAGACATTGCGGGACAGGGTGATAGGTCATATAGACATAGATATAGTGAAAAGTGGACGCTCACCTGTGTTTGACCTGGAAGAAGAGGCCAAAATAGTTAATCATTTACAAGCTGTAGCAAAATATGGTCATGGGTACACTCGTGAGGACGTTGTTGAAATTGCATCAGACTACTGTGTACGCCTTGGTAAAAGGGGCTCCAATAATCCTTTGACAATTAACTGGTTTCGGGGATTTATCAAACGCTGGCCAGAGCTTCATGTCATCAAGCCTAGAGCTCTTGAGCTGCAAAGGGCCAAATCTACAACATCTTTGGTTGTACAGAATTATTTCAGTTAGCTAGACAAAGTGTTGACAAAATACAATCTTAAGGACAAGCCCCACTTAATTTTTAATGTAGACAAGAAAGGAATTACCAATAATCACAGCCCCCCATATGTTGTAGCTGGAAATGCATACAATGTGCAGGCAGTCACCTCAGGAAAATCACAGACCACAACTATATTAGGTTGTGGTAGTGCGAGTGGTCAAATGATTCCACCATACTATGTCTTTGCTGGTCAAAGGATGATGCCGGAGCTACTGAAAGATGGGCGCCTGGGTATGTCGGAACTGTAACGGAGTCTGGTTGGTCAAACTCTGAGGTTTTTCGTTCATTTCTAGATCATTTCATAAAGTATGCACCACAGAGACAACCTGGCGAGTACTTACTCCTTTTGCTTGACGGACATAAACCACATGTTTCCATTGGATTGGTTGAATGGGCTAAAGAAAAGGACATCATCCTTTTCATTTTACCAGCCCATACTTCCCACATTCTCCAGCCACTTGATGTTGCCATATATGGTCCATTACAAAAGATATATAATAATTTGTGTCATAAGTTTACAAGGTCTAGCACTGGCTGCATTGATCGTTATGATGTCTGTGGAATATCCAGTAAAGCATACTGTAAAGCATTTGCACCAGAAAATTTGCACTCAGCGTTCAGAAGAACCGGCATATTTCCATTCAACAATGCTGTCATAAGAATTGAAGCAGTATTACCAGCTGAGGTCTTTGGCAATGAGTCATCAAGTGAACCTGTGATGGAAACTGAAATACCAGATGTACCAAGAGATTCAAATGACATGAACTCATTACCAAAGACTTCAGCTGGTAATACTACTTTGAATCCTACTAACGCCCAAGTTATTGAACATAATACTCGATCATTGGAATCACCTAGCCAATTTATGCAGTCTAAGTTAATTGATTTGAAAACTGTCAAAAGTACCAAAGAAAACCAAAAGAAACCTAGAAACACTCTTAGCAGAGTTGTTTCAGGAAAAGCAATCACCGAACCAGAAATTGAAATTAAGATAATTGAACATCAGTCAAAGTTTGTAGGTCCATCTAAAGCTAAGAAAATGAAACCCAATGATACTGATGCTGTAAATCAAAAGTCAAACTCTAAGGGGAAAGTTGTTACTGCAAAACCGGTCTCCAAAGTGAAAGGTAAAACACTTGCAAAAGAAAGCAATATTGGGAAAGGTAAAGGGTCAGCTTCTAAGCAATCTACAAAAGGTAAATTGAAGCAACTGTGTCTGTCTCCCGTTGCTGGACCGTCACATATAAATTTATGTGACGATTCAGACCTCTCTGAGTCTAATGATGATGAAATTGACGAGTCTGAAAATGCTGCGTGTGTAAACTTTTCACACCTGCTGAAGTAAGACACAGTGTCTCCCTGATGTTTGTGAAATGGGTACAGTGCTCCAACTGTACGCACTGGGTACACCTAAATTTTTGCACAGCACAGCCTGTTATAAGGCGACATGATCATTTTTCATGTCCACACTGCATTGGTCATATTGGTAACTCAGAGGAATGAGCATGTGACTTAGAAAAACAAATCTGGGGTCCTAGGTGTGAAATGTTTTTGGTTATTCCACATAAACGTACTTATGTTATATGAGCTCCAAAACAACCCAAAACCAAAAAAAAAAAAAAAAAAAAAAACAGAGGTTTTTGGTTATCTCAGATCTGAATAGACATAATTACAAGTTCATGTGGTTATTATTGGTGCATTGTTGTACTTTTGTACCACTCAAAATACTTTTACTTTATTATGTATAGTAACTTGTGCAAAACTAGCTACCAAACCCAATAAAAGATCACAAAATAATGTCAGAATACTGTTGATATGATACCTTTTCACATTTTACTGAACATGTTTTAGGTCAATGCGATGTACACTCCTACTCAGATGCACAGGGACTTGTAGCAATTTATCCTTTTTTTAGAATTTGGATATATTGTCTAAGACACAGAATACTTAGACAATATATCCAAATTCTAAAAGAAGATAAATTGCTACAAGTCCCTGTGCTCAGATGTAGAGTTGGTGGATCAATTTTTAATTCTTTGCTAAGTATGGCGATAAATTTCACTTGTTCCATCAGTATATCAATGTTATCTTTAAACTACCTAAAAACAATATTTAAAAAAAAAATGGGTGCTAAAAATAGTTTGTATGTCCTGATCAAGTGGATCCACGAATTTACCACCTTTAGAAAATAATGTTTTCACACTGACCGCTTATGTCATTGAGGAAGATAAACAATTGTCAAAACCATCGAAGGTCAACAAACTATGCAGGTGTGACATGAAGATATTGGAGATTATGTAAGTATTTTTCTTTCATTCAGTTGTTGCTTCGTTACAGAACAGCACGCGAAAAAATGCTTATGTCCACGAACTTACGACCTCCGAGGATATATCATTTAAAAGCTTTGGCATCAACTGTCTTAAAAAATTCAAGTGAAAGCAGCCCACCATGGTGACCGTCAGTTTTGGTTTAACTCATATGAAATGACAAATCTAACGGGCTGTTAAGTTTTAAAAAGTGCATTTACGAGGTTTTGTCACCGAGCCGACGAAATCCCATACAATAAGAACAAAGACAATTTCAGAGAATGTGTTTTATCTGTTAAAACACAATGCGCGCAACAAATCCTACAATAAGACCTGTGCGACCAGCAGCGAAGACTCAGATCAGCCTGTGCGTCCGCTGATCGCATGTGCCTTCTACAGTCTCCAGGCTATCCTAAGAGGGATGGACAAAACCCCTTGCCATGCTGGGTTCATGTACTGGCTGATCCAAATCTTTGCTGGTCACACAGGTCTTATTGTAGGCTTAGTTATGCACTGGCTCAAATGGCAAGAACATCTTTTAACCCTTAAAACGCCAAGAAAACCTGCATCTGAAAATGGCGTCCGTTTTTGTCGTATGCTGTATATTCTTGCAAACTTTTCAAACCTAATTTTGCATACAGGCAAACAGTGTGGACCCTGATCAGACTGCTCCTAAAGGAGCAGTCTGATCTGGGTCCACACTGTTTGCAGAAATGACTTTTAAAATCACAAACAGAAGACAAAGCAGAAGACAATTGTTGTGATTGGCGCTTTAAGGGTTAATATTTCAAAAGGAAGTGTCTCCGGATACGTGACTGTATCTGGAGACTCAGAGTCTCCGGATACATGACAATATTCGGAGACCCTAGGGGTCCGGGTACGTGACTGTATTCCGAGCGAAGCCTATAAGGAAGTAAGTTTCCATATCGCTCACTAAAGCCGAGAAGGAAAGATAATATTCCCGCTTTGCAAAGGAAGCAGTCGTTATTCCAAAGTTTTTTACTTGCAAGGACGAATTATTGATATCCATAATTCGAATTAGTAATATCAATACATGGGTCGAATTATTTTCTATCCATAATTCGAATTATTAATACCACTTATTCGAAACAGACTTCCAAAATCTAAATGATTTATGGATATCACTAATTCGAATTATGGATATCACTATTTCGAATTAGTGAAATCCATAATTCGAATTTGTGATATTAATAAATTGGCTGGCTTAGAGACATCAATAATTTGAAATCGTGATATGAATAAATAAAATTAGTGACATCCATAATTCGAATTAGTGATATCCGTCGAATTAGAGATACCGCTAATTCGAATTATAGATATCAATAAATACTTATTGATATCCATAAATAATCATGTATATCACCAATTCGAATCATGGATATCACTAATTCGAATTATGGATATCGAGTAATAATTATGGATATCTATAAGTAGGGAATAAATAGTAAAACGTGGATGCATTGATGCTGCCAAACGCAATTAATAGTTTCTACCACTAAAATTTCAAGGACTGGACTTATTTCTGACAGTAGAAAATCAAGTTTGAATTGACTGAAATAAGGAATAGTTTAAACTCTCCAGAATATTGTTGCTGTTCATCTCCTGAGAAAAAAAAACAAAAAAAAAAAAAACAAAAAAAAAAAAAACGTGAAAACAGACTGGGACCATCCTGTGTGACATACTGCGCAAATGTCAGTATTTCCTTTACACAGAACATGTACCTTTTTCGTTGTTTTACTTCTTAATGAAATATACATATGATACGAAAATATTTCCACGTTTGTCTTCCATTCCTTTAGCAATGGCATGAGTACAATTACTAATGTGTGCTTAGTGTAGACCAAGCTTTTGTGAAAGCTAATACTTGTGTTACTTACTCAATCGCTTCTATCTACTTCCTGGTTCGGGTGACGAAAACTGATAAAAGCATGATAATAACACTGCTAGAAGTCGAATACTTTGGGTAACTGGCTCGATTAGAATCACACTCCCACACATACACATACACCCACCGCCTCCCCCCCCCCCCCCCCCAACACACCCCCCCCCCCCCCCCACCAACACTCTCGCCTCTTGCGCCACTTACATGTATTGTGTAAATTATGCATATACAAATGCCTGCAAAATGATAAGCTGAGGCAAAGGGTAGAGGTAGGGGTGGGAGTGCAGTACTTTATAAAAACTTTTCCCTTGTACATGTATTTCAATAGTAAAATGGACAGTTTTACCCAAAGTTGGGGTCCAATTACATTTCATTTAGAAAAGTTGTTTTCATGACAGTAACAGTGGGTAATTAGAGGTACACTGGAATTAGAATTATGCAGTTTACTGAAACTTTATTTTCGAGACGGGTTACTGTTCTTTTTTCCGTCATTTTATAGCAAATTTACATTGCTACCTATTACTGTCAGAGGTCCTTGGCCGGCTCGACATGACCTTAATAGTGTTGAATAGTGGGCCGTAAAACTGCAAACCAACGAAGAGCAAATAAAAGCTGGTAACGTGACAGCTGACCAGATGCACCCCAGTGGGCACATGACATTTGAGCCAGCGCATGACAAAACCTACAACCTCCCCCCTCCACCCCTCCACCTCCCCCCCCACCGCCCCCCCCCCCCCCCCCCCCACACACACACACACCAACCTAAATTTCGAAACGATAGCATTTACCCTGGTCCTGCTTATCTTTTTTTTCGGGCTAAACTGGGTCATGGATTTTCTTTCTTTTTTTTTTTTTGTAAAAGTAATCTTCCCGCTCACCCACCCCCATATAAAAAATCCAGTAGTCGCTCCCTTATCAAACGTCGAAGGTCGAATAAGTCACGTGGGCCGCGTAAAGCGAAATAATACATTCGCGCATGCGCATAAAATGCACGAATTTACACCACCCAGAATATGCGCAGTCTCATGCGGGCATATCGAGGGTTGAGCGCAAGACTGGCTTAAGTCAGATGGTTGTTTTTCCCCAAACCCAATCTCCTCACCATGAAGGCGTTATGAAGATTACAACATTTCATTCTGTAAACAATGAAAATTTAGGTGCCATTGCTCGTATGAGCAATGACACCTAAATTTGCATTGTTTACAAAGGGGTCCAAGTTGCCCCTAAACAAGGGTTACAAAAATATGTTTGAGTTACCATAGTCTTGCGCTCAACCCTCGATATGTTCTCCATCGAAACATTCTGTAGTATTCAATGACTGATTGCGGACAGGCTATGCAGTCGCAGTTTCCTCACGCCTACAAACTTGACATATAATCTCGTAACATGTGTACTCTTCCAAATAGAAAATATGCTTATGACGTCGTAGACCCAGATCATCCTGCAAATCAGCGCACCCTGACAGGATTCAGCCCTGGTCACTGCCACAATGTATTGATGGCATTAAATGTTCTACTAATGAACATCGCTGACCGGTAGGGACCGGCCATTTAATTTTATGTGGGTGGGTGAGGCGGGTGGAGCTTTGGTGGAAGGAGCTGGAGGGTGCCTTCGAGCATGCGTAAAATATGCGAATTTACACCATCTTGCAGATGCACAGCCTCATCCGGGAATTAGTTCTCCGGCATTGAAATTAACAGTAATATCCATTGATCTGGGCCCAGTTGTTCAAAGCTAACGATGTCGTTAGTTAACGATTCGTTAAAATTTACATTGAGTGATAGGCGAATCAGCATTTTGCAGTGCAAAAGCTACTCACATTTTTTCAGCAAAAAATATCAAAATATTGCATGTTGAATCCGTTAAAACAGTTAACGAAATGACCCTTAACGAGCTCGTTAAAATAACGACGCTTTGAACAACTGGGCCCTGATTGCTGACAGCGAAAACCAAGATCAGACTGCGCGGATGCGCAGGTTTATCTGGGCCCTTGCTGTCCGCATATGCCTGAAGACACTTTGTCCTAGACCTACTTCTGTTGAAAGGGTCTTATGAACCCTTGAAGTACATATGACAACCGCAGCAGATGACATGTTGATTTTCTTTTGCATTTCATCACGAAAACAAGCCTATATAATTTTTACCCCCTTAAACCCCACTTTTATATAGTAAAACTGGGGTTTACAGGGGTATACATTATTTTTCTTATTTCTGCTCAAAACATAGATCGTGGATACTCGTTAGAACCGCCTCGCCGAGGGTTAATGTTTCGAGCCTGATGACGAAAGCGTTAGCTCTTTTTCGCGCGACAGTACTCATAAATATTGTAGATCATGAAGAGTTTCAATGCTGCGTTATTTACATGCGATCCGCAAGACCTCCTCCCGCGTATCCCGCCTCCGTTATAGTATACCTGAATTATTTTGTGTACACACTGTTTTATTAACTCTTAAGCGATAATCACATCTGCAGCAGACAACAATTTTTATTTCATTCTTTTTTTTTTCAGAGAGAACAAGTATTGACATTTTAAGTGAATCGCTGACGATTTACATGAAGTGTCAGTTTTTTTGTTTTTTTTTTCTCGGGGAGATAACAAAAATAGACTGCCAGCTTCTACAAATTTTGCTTGACGCTTTAAAAGGTTACGATTGTCTACACAGTGTCATTAATATTAAGCCTTATATGTCTATTTTAGGCGTATTGTTAGGATTTTCCTAATGGGGACAAAACTGAAAGTAGAACGGGCTGCACCAGACTGCGTGTCCTCACAGTCCAGCCGGGATCAATTTTACAAGCTATGTATATGTCCTATAATGCTACAGTATGGTGTATGTGACAAGCGACGCCGATCAGACTGCGTAAAGGTGCAGGATAGCTTTTATGTTCGATGTTTGTTGAATTTTCTATATTCGTATCAATTACCTTGGCCAGGTGTAACGGGTCAGAAACAACCAATGATATGTCACAGATCGGAAACAGCCAATCACAGTCCGATTATTTTTAGTCGTATGGATTCCCTGTGAAAACGAGAAAAGGCGGCAATTTTCAACCAACCAAACGCAGTCTGCAAGTAATTTCATTTTCAGGCTGCAAAGAAACAGATTCCACAAGAGGTGTAGAAATCCCTTATACTGCAGGTAAATATACATTTGAAAATCTCCAAAATTGTGAGTATATAAATATGTTCTGTTTTTGAATATTTTATAATTGTCACTGCTTCTATGTTTCAACATGTGCTCCATGAAAGGTAACTAATATATGCTGCGCTGATGAGTATTTCTTCAATTCTTTATTTCTTCCTTTGCAAATCAAATAGTATAATATATCGCGTAACTTACATGTACAATAAATGTTATTACAACTGGGCCCAGTTGTTCAAAGCTAACGATGTCGTTAGTTAACGATTCGTTAAAATTTAGATCAAGTGATACGCAAATATGCTGAAATTTTTTGCTGAAAAAATGTGAGTAGCTTTTTAAAGCTACTCACATTTTTTCAGCAAAAAATATCAGAATATCGTATATTGAATCCGCTAAAACAGTTAACGAAATGCCCCTTAACGAGCTGGTTAAGCTAACGACGCTTTGAACAACTGGGCCCTGATCTCTAATCAGACTGCATTAATGAATAGGCTGATCTAAGCATTCGTTTTTCGTATATGACATGAAGGAATGTCATTGTCCTACATTGCGCATCGCATCGCATCGCATGAGCCTCGACGTGAGTTAAAGTTAACCCTGAAAGTCAACCCTTAAAGTGTGTAGCTGCTGCAGATTACATCTTGATGTGTATTAATTATCTTTTTTTTTCAGAGAAAATGTCTTGCTGAGCAGACAATTCACATTAAATTTCAAGGCATTTTCTCTGGAAAATGATAAAGAATTTAAACTGTTGTCTTCTACATGTATAACTGCATGTCGCCGGCAAAGACTCAGATCAGCCTAAGCGCGGTCTGATCAGAAACTCTGAGGAAACCATCCCAGTCAGCATTCTACGTAAATCTATATCGGGTAGCTGACGGGCCGATGACGGTCCGATGTAGATTTGCGTAGAATGCTAGCTGGGATGGATCCTCGGTTAGCGCGCCTGTAGAATCCGTAGATTAAACACACCTATTCAAATATACTGAAAATTTCACCACCAAAAACTGAAAGTTTTTCAGATAACATTTATGATATTTTTCATATTTCTGCTCAAAACATAGATTGTGAGTACTCGTTAGAACCACGTCGACCTATGTTTTTGAGCAGAAATAAGAAAAATAGTGTATAATGCTGTAAAACCCAGTTTTACTATATGAAAGTGGGGTTGAAGGGAGTCAAAATTATCTAGGCTTGTTTTCGTGATGTGGCTATCAAAAGAGCGTGTAGCGAAGATTGACTTGAACTATCATGGTGATTCGTTGTTGTGTGCCTTGGAGATTCATCCGATACCCTAAGAAAACAAATATTTAAGGATATTTTAGGGAAATGGTCCTTTTTTATCATGAAAATGTATCATGTGTCTTGTGTGTACTTAATAAAATCGCCTCGTCGAATAGATTCTAATGAGTAAACTCAGCATACCATTTTTTTTTTATATAAGACTGAAAAGACGTCCCTTTCCTCGTTTGCCTTCTAGCCTGGCGATATGATTAACCCTCAGTGACTCGAACTGCCTATGTCTGCAACAAATTTCCATCATTTAAGTCCGATGTAGATTTGCGTAGAATGCTAGCTGGGATGGATCCTCGGTTAGCGCGCCTGTAGAATCCGTAGATTAAACACACCTATTCAAATATACTGAAAATTTCACCACCAAAAACTGAAAGTTTTTCAGATAACATTTATGATATTTTTCATATTTCTGCTCAAAACATAGATTGTGAGTACTCGTTAGAACCACGTCGACCTATGTTTTTGAGCAGAAATAAGAAAAATAGTGTATAATGCTGTAAAACCCAGTTTTACTATATGAAAGTGGGGTTGAAGGGAGTCAAAATTATCTAGGCTTGTTTTCGTGATGTGGCTATCAAAAGAGCGTGTAGCGAAGATTGACTCGAACTATCATGGTGATTCGTTGTTGTGTGCCTTGGAGATTCATCCGATACCCTAAGAAAACAAATATTTAAGGATATTTTAGGGAAATGGTCCTTTTTTATCATGAAAATGTATCATGTGTCTTGTGTGTACTTAATAAAATCGCCTCGTCGAATAGATTCTAATGAGTAAACTCAGCATACCATTTTTTTTTTATACAAGACTGAAAAGACGTCCCTTTCCTCGTTTGCCTTCTAGCCTGGCGATATGATTAACCCTCAGTGACTCGAACTGCCTATGTCTGCAACAAATTTCCATCATTACGAAAACACGCCTATTCAAATATATAGAAAATTTCATCTCCAAAAACTGAAAATTTTCAGATAAAAAACTCCGATATTTTTCATATTTCTGCTCAAAACATAGATTGTGCTACTCGTTAGAATCGCCTCGCCGAGGCGGTTCTAACGAGTACCCACAATTTATCTTTTGAGCAGAAATAAGAAAAATAATGTATACCCCTGTGAACCCCAGTTTTACTATATAAAAGTGGGGTTTAAGGGGGTCAAAATTATATAGGTATGTTCATTACGAAAACATGCCTACTTAAATATATAGAAAAAATCACTTCCAAAAACCGAAAATTTTCAGATAAAAATCTTTGATATTTTTCATATTTCTGCTCAAAACATAGATTGTGGGTACTCGTTAGAACCGCCTCGGTGAGGCGGTTCTAACGAATACCCACAATCTATGCTTTTGAGCAGAAATAAGAAAAATAACGTATACCCCCGTAAACCCCAGTTTTACTATATAAAAGTGGGGTTTAAAGGGGTCAATATCATATAGGCATGTTTTCGTGATGTTTCGTGATGTGGTGTCAAAGATGTTCGGGCCATTGAAGCGTGACTGTATATGCCTACATGTAGCAGTGAAATCTAGTAATTTCTTAGTTATTTGCTACAATACACAATGTAATGATAGGATAAAAGTAGCAAAGTTGTAATTTACATAATTAAGGCTCTGTATCTACATTTTTAATATATTTTTCTTCTTCTTCGTCTTCTTCTTTTCTGCAGTTTTACTAATCAACCAGAATACAGTGTTAAAATGCCAACAATTCGCTTATTAAAATTCAGTCGTCTCTTTTTATCTCGACTTCGCTTATCTCGAATAACCGCTTATCACGAAGTGAGAATCTGGTCCCTATTTTGGTTTGTCATCCATACAGCAATGTTATAGACACATTAAAATGTAGTAGAATGGATTTATTCAAAGTTTAGGACAATTATGGCAGATTAAATGCATGTCCAATATCTAGGGTCCCAGCGGGCACAAGGCGTTTATACAACGTCGGCTCAACGTCGATGCAACGTCATGACGTTGCATCGACGTTGAGGCGACGTTGTATTAACGTCATGTGCCTGCTGGGGTACTTCTTTATCAAACTATTACCGTTAATGTCATGAAAGTGATGTCGACTTTGTTACTGAACGGATTGAATGATGACGTTTTCTGACGTTGTTAAGCCTTCTTACGCTCAAGTTGATTAGCATAAAATTTTGTGGGGCTTTAAAGAAAACAGTACACTTGCACTGACAAACAGGAAACAGGTACATGTATATTATAAATGAGCCAGCGCATGACAAAACCAACAAAATGGATGTGCTGACTGATCTGGGTCTTCGCTGTGCGCTCAGTGGGTAGTTAAAGACCCAAGCTTTATTCATGCGGGCAGCGGAGACTCTGATCAGACTGGGCGGATGGACGCACACGCTACTTTGGTTTGTCGTGCGCTGGCTCTAATAGAATAATACACAGTTTTTGCTTGATATTATAAATCTTTCACTCAAGAGCGAGGATAATTTGGTAAAAATCTCGTTCCTTCGGAGTTCATCTTTACAGAATTAATTTGCCCTTTTTTTTTCTTTTTTTTTCATATCAATCAATTACTATTCATTGGTCTCTTTACATGGACTCACTTACTGTCAACGTAACCGTTGACTTCCCCGTTCTATATATTTCTAACAAGATATTACTATATTTCACTATTTTCAGACTACTTAAACAGTACCTTTTTATTTCTCTGCGTAACAAACATGGTGGGGGCCAATCCAGTACAAGAGACCAGAATATTTAAGTCTTCACCCCCAGATTACTTCTGCAAGTCGTGCTCGGGCCAGCTATCGGTGTCGATGCTAAACAAGCATTCAAACGGAACATGCCCGAATCTACCAGGAGAACTTGTACCTGTTATAAAGCGACTACGTCGCGGCTACAAAGAAAGTGAAGAAAATATGAAGGAATTAAAGGCAATTATGGTAAGTGTTTTTATTCTTAACCTTTGGCCATGCAGAATAAATTTAGATATCACGCCCACTTCAAAGGTTCTAATTACTTGATCCAGGTCGTTGATATTCATTCACTTACTTACTGACAAAAAGTGCAGATCCGAGCCAACTGATCTAGAGCTACAAATTTTGCAAAGCAGGGGTATTCGTGTTCAGTAGGGCCCGGGTTAAAGGTTGATACCTGAGCTATTGTCGATTTATATATATAAACTGGGTCGCGTCAGCCGAAAAAATGCCTTCAAACATGCACAAAATTAGTAGATTCAGATCATCACGCGCATGCGCAAAGTATCATCCGGGCCTTTGCTCTCCATTCATACATCCTATAGTATCCCATTATTCTGTCAGCGGTCGTAAAGGCCCTGAACAGATAGCGCATCCACGCAGTCTGAGCCGAGCCTTTGCTGTTTGCACATGATCCGACGGCACACTTTCACTTGATGGGGCTCAAGGTTTTTATCACGTTTTTGTCATCTGAAAACATTTCAGCCGGGGCACAGGATTTCCTACAAGATTGCATTTTAGCCCAGCGAAGACAGGTCAGCCTGCGCATCCGCGCAGTCTGACCAGAGTCTTCGCAGGGCACTCTATCGGTAATCAAAGAGCCAAAGCGTCTTCAGGCGGACAGCGAAGATTCTGATCAGCCTGTGTAGATGCACAGGCTGACCTGCGTCTTCGCTGGGCGCATATGCAATCTTGCAGGAAATGTTGTGGCCTGGCTCATTTCCAAACCAAAGTCAGCTGCTCCTAATTTATTATAAAATGCAACTGGGGACTGGGAAATAAAATATCAAGGGAGGAGCTAGTCTCTGAAGTAGCCAAGTTAGCTCAAGGGAAACAATTATCTTATCAATTAAATAGTGATCAGTTGGGAATCAAAGACCCGTCCAGCGTAGGTTTTAAAAACAAATTCTTAGGCGTCGGTTCAGTAGAACTTTAATCCTGTCGACTTCCAATCTCAGCATTCGATTCTCCCAAAACACATGAGAAATGAAATAAATGCACCATTTCACGAAGAAATTGGCAATTTTTTGCACTTCTGTCATAAATTTATCTTTTCACTTACGAATTGGTACCAGAATTCATATGGGACCATTTTTCGTACCAAAAATACATGTAATCCAACGACATCTGCGATCATTCTTGCACAGAATATCATGGGAGAAAACATCTTATTCAGCCAAAACCCGCGAGAAATTATGAATTTTAGGTTTATAGCAAAATCCACAGCTAGGTTACATTTTCCTTATGATAGCTTTTGCGTTTGTGTATTCGTCCGTTCGACATTACAATGTGTCCTCATTGGACCTCAGAAATATCCGATACCGAATAAACTTGAAAAAAAAAAGATCACCCGGTCATAAGAAGGACTATTCTTAAACGCTCTGACAAAAATATAGACTTTTTAAGTAAAGGTCCATTTTTTGTACCAAAATGTACGAAAACATTTATCAGGAGTAAAGAAAAAAAATCTGTGGGGTACTAAAGATAGGGCGTCTGTTCGTCCTGTCTTTAGCACCCCACATTCTCTCTCTCTCTCTCTCTCTCTCTCTCTCTCTCTCTCTCTCTCTCTCTCTCTTTTCCGCTGATACATGATTTCGTACATGTCGGTACAAAAAATAGTCCTTTACAGTTTTTAAAAAAAAAAAAAAAAAAAAAAACACTCTTAAAGTGTCTTGTTTGTCAATGTTTTTTCTTATGCCTTTCGGTGTCCGAACGCTAAAAATAAACTATTTTAATCGCCGGATTCGTACCAAACTTTTTACACAAAATATATTCCTAAACTGCGTATGCAGATTGCTCATTTAATCTCATTACGAAAACACGCCTATTCAAATATACTGAAAATTTTACCAAAAAATGAAAATTTTCAGGTAAAAAAAAATCTGTTATTTGTCTTATTTCTGCTCAAAAAATAGATTGTGGGTATTCGTTAGAACCGCCTTGACGAGGCGGTTCTAACGAGTACCCACAAACTATGCTTTTGAGCAGAAATACGAAAAATAATGTATACCTCTGTAAACCCCATTTTTACTATATAAATGTGGGGTTTAAGGGGGTCAAAATTATATAGGCATGTTTTCGTGATGAAAGGACAACTTTGTATACCGTACGACTGAATTGTTAGCTAAATGCTTTAATAGTTTGTAGTATACGAGAGATGAATGATAAATTTTGAACCTTGTTTTGAAGAATTTAAGCAGGGCTGCCTATTGACTTCAGCCGGCGCTAGGGGGCGTATGCAGCCTCGCAAACTACAGTGTTGCGTATGATGAGACTCAATCAAACCGAGTCTCCGATTTTCGTGATTTTGTGTGTTCTTTGTTCCCAAAGGCAATCCTTTTTTACTTTTATTTTGCTCTACTGTAGCTAGTGTTGTGCCGTGTGGCGGCCGTAAAAAAGTCTCCCCGTACATCATTATAATGTAGATTATATTTTATTTCCCTTAGGATCATTGAGTCCATCCTGGTTATTTTGAAAATCGAATACCGCTTAAGCCGGCGTTAGGTGACGTATGCAGCCTCGCAGACTGCAGTGTTGCATATGAAGAGACTCAGTCAAACCGAGTGTCTGATTTCCGTGATTTTGTGTGTTCTTTGTTTCCAAAGGCAATCCTTTTTTTACTTATTTTTACGGTTATGTAACCGACAGCCCGTGTCATTCGGTCAGTTTATGTCGAAGTGGTAACACGTTAAAGTAAACAGTGCCGGTGACTTTTGTAAATGGAAGAATTGCTGATCGAGCGGTGATTCAATATTTGCATTGAAAGGTCTAGCACCTAAAGCTGTTCATGCTGATATGGTAGCAACACTGGGGAAGGATGCCTCTTCATATGCTGCCGTAAAAGCAATGGGTGGCAGAACTGAAGCACGGCAGGGAGAGCCTTGAGGATGACTGCAATTCTGGAAGGCCTGACAACGTGGCAACTCCTGAAATAGTCACCTAGGCCCGTGATATGGTAACGGGTGACAGATCGGTTAAAGAGAGATACATAGATAGTGCGGCTGGAATTTCTCAGGAAAGAGTTCATTCTTACGGAAGATCTGGATATGAAGAAAATCTCAGCCCATTGAGTATCCAGACTTCTGACAGTTGATTAGAAGCACACAAGAGAAAACATGCCTCGTGCTAATCTAAACCTTTTTGAGACAGATCCTGACAAAGTTCTGCTTAGTTTTGTGACTATGGATGAAACATTGGTCCATCATTTCACTGCAGAATCCAAACAACAGTTTAACAATGGAAGCACCCTGGCTCAAAGAAGGCAAAGACTGTTCCGTCAGATGGGAAGGTTATGGCCTCAGTTTTTCGGGCATTTCTGGTATTCATATGGTAGATTTTCCCCAAAAGGGCCGACGAACGAAGGAACATAATATGCTTCACTTCCTAGGCGGTTAAGAGAAAGTATTAAGTTCAAGCACTCACACGTCTGTCATTGCTATGGCTGCCATCAATGATTGTGGCTTTGAATTGATTCAACACCCCCTTACTCATTCAGAGCATAAATTATTTTCGTGAAGCTTTGGATACCTGAACACTTATTCTGATTAATTTGACGATAATATAATTAATAAGCCTTACAACGACCAGTGGCCAGCAAACCCTTTCGGAAAAGTGGATCAGCGGGTAAATGGCATTTATACAGTGTTACATTAACGTCGATGCAATGTGATGACGTTTGTACAACATTGCATTAACGGTGATGTAACGTAATAAAGTTTATAAAACGCCGAATTAACGTCGTTGCAACGTCAATGTCATCGACGTTAACCCGACATTATTGCATACAATACAGTGCAGCACGTTATTAACAGCCGTGCATTAACCGGCGAAAAGCCGTGTATTAACAAAGCAATTCACGCGCCGTTAATGCACGGCTAAGCAATATGCCTATACCGGGGCCACAGAATTGCTGCCGTCACGAGATGTGTAGTGCCCGGTCCTAGAACGAGCGTAGTCCGTGAAAATTGCGCTCGCGAGACAAAATAGTGCAAGAAATAACGCGAAATGTAGCAATGTTCTCACTTTTTATGCAATAATAGCGATCGAATATGGTTTTTCAATGCATTAGCATTCGCCAGGTCCCTTGTTAATGCATGAAGAAACATGTTTGATCCCTATATTGTATAAACGTCATTTTACCGTTTGGTGTCTACTCTGAAGGGAAAGAACTTGCTTCCTTTTCAAGTAGACGCTTTTGCAGAAGGTATGCAAACACTATTTAGGCAGAGTTTCCTCCCTGAAACAATTTCAACAGAGTTTCCGCCCCTGAAAGTACATCCTTTCCTCTTAAACAGATTACTTTTAAGGCCAAGGTTATCAGCCGTTATAAGGGTTTATTCCGTTAATACTGGTCTGAGTTATGCGCCTTTACCTATGAACAGCATGTAATGTAGCTCTTGGCAGTGATTTAGAAGCGCAATTGTGCATCGAGCCCTGAATGGTTTTATTTAAACCTTGTTCAGTAGCTTTTATTTTAGTTCAGTCGCTTCTCGTTATCTCGAAGTCCAAGGGACTCTCTGAAATACTGCGAGCTATCCGTACCTCGACATATCAGATTTGCAGAATTAAGAAAAAATTAAATTGTACAACCAAATTTCATAAATGAATATGTAATTTGACTCCTGAAGTTAGAGATATATTGAAAATATTGTGGAAAACATGAGCAATTTCTCCTCTTTTCCACATTACTTTGTTACCTGTTGTTAGATTTCCATGTTAAAACAAGGACCAGATTTTTCGCTTCGAGATAAGCGGTTATTCGAGATAAACGAAGTCGATATAACGAGAGTCGACTGTATTTAACATTTTAACACATTATTTTCTTTCTTTTGTTTCAGTTCGAACGTGAAAAAAGCCCTGATGATCTCCATCGTATAAATATTACATATCTAAGTAATGATAGTAAGTTAAAGAAATTTATTCGATGGCGTAATGATCTGGTAAGTGTCTTTAATTATGTTCGTTTGTTTCTTTACGAAAACATGTACTGAAAATTTTACCACCAAAAAATGAATAGATTATGGGTACTCGTTAGAGCCGCCTCGACGAGTTCTAACGAGTACCCACAATCTATGTTTTGTAGCAGAAATAAGAAAAATAATCCTAGTTTTACAACATAAAAGTGAGGTTTAAAGAGGTCAAATTGTATAGGCTTGTTTTCGTGATTGTTTGTTTTGTTGTTGTTGTTGTTTCAGTTTTGAGGTTTGTTTTCGCCACAGAATGTCACATGTCAGTCACGTGACGGCAAAAAAGAAAGTACATTAAAACTTTAGTGACTCGAACATCGATGGCTTGTTTACTCGTATTTGAGTCCCTGAGAATTATTCCAGTAGCCTGAGAAAACAAATATTTAGGGATATTTTAGAGATATTTTACTGATTCATGAAAATATATGTCATGTGGGTTCATTAGAATCGCACCATTTTTAATCACACTCAACATACCATTTTATAGAGATCGAAAAGACTTCCCTTAATTATCCTCAATTTTCCTCTTAACTGGAGCTATGATAAACCCTCAGTTTGTTTGTACGAGGTTTTACGGACCAGTCAACCCAATCGGGTCATGTCGAGCGCGGTCAGTTTACCTAACCACATTTTTACTGGGCATGCTTAATCCTCTAAGCGGTTAACCAGTACTGTGCACATTCTTTTTCCAGAAACTGACAACTGTCCTGCTTGAATCAGCGGAAGGAAGAGAATGACCGTAGAAAATATTTCATGATCAATCTCCACGAAAGAATGTTGCCGACCCGGCGGGGGTCGAACTTGCAACCTCCTGATCATCAGTCGGACGGCGCATCCAACTGAGCCACCGGGGCCGATAGCCTCAGTGGCTCGAACTAACAATGTGTAGAACAAATTTCCATGGTCCCGAAGATGTTCGAGCCATTGAAGTTGGACTGTAAGGAGATACCCAGGAAAAAACCACAATCACGGTACACAGCCCTTTCAAGGCATAAATTATGATGATTGCTTGGCATTTTACATCCGTTTCAACCTTACTTCATTCATATCGAGACATCATCGAAAATAGAATGAACAAACAAAGAGAAAAATGCACCAGGAATACCGCCTTGAAATGCTCAACAAAAAACCTGTGTTGGGCCGTGGGGACGGGGCTTAAATCTACATACCGATACTACACAGAAAATGTACACTCAGGGTCCAGTTGTTCGAAGCATCGTTAGCTTAACAAGCTCGTTAAGGGTCATTTCGTTAACTGTTTTAGCAGATTCAATATACAATTTTCTGAAATTTTTTGCTGAAAAAATGTGAGTAGCTTTTGCACTGTAAAAGCTACTCACATTTTTTCAGCAAAAAATTTCAGCATATTTTCATATCACTCGATGCAAATTTTAACGAATCGTTAACTAACGATGTCGTTAGCTTTGAACAACTGGGCCCAGATATGTGTGCCCAACGAAAACTAAAATCAGCCAGCGCGTCCTCGCAGTCTGCTCAGAGTGTTCGTCGTCCGCATTTAGAAACTTTGCATCCCTGACAATCCAAAATGCGCCCAGTGTATAGAGATAAGGAGTTGGAATTACAGTATAACCTCAATGGCTCGAACACGGATGGCTCGAACACCTTGGATGATTCGAACTCTTTTTTCAGTCCCTACAAAATTCTTCCAATAGCTCGAGAAAACAAATAGTTAATGATTTTTTATTTTATCATGAAATTATATGTTGTGTGTACTCATTAGAATCGCCTCATCGAGGCGATTCTATTGAGTACACTCAACATACAATCATTGTGTAGAAAATCGAAAAGATTTCCCTAAATTATCGCTATTTTCTTCCTGAACTGGTGTCAAGATTAACCCTCAGTGGCTCGAACTACCCATGTCCCGAACGAATTTCCATGGTCCCGAAGATGTTCGAGCCATTGAGGTTCGACTGTATAAACACATAGGTTAGTAGTATAGGGGGGCATACTACTTAGGTTTTTATCTTTGAACCGGAAACTGAATATACGTACACGTATACATGTGTATCTCGTAGTATGTGAACAGAGATTACACAGAGCACCTGCATATCAACACAGTCTGGTCACAATGTTCGCTGTTTCGTTTGGGCAACATCGTATCAACGTCGATGCAACGTCATTATGACGTTGATGCGACATTGTATTAACGTCATGTTCTCACTGTGTAGGATATTTCATCACCGAGTCCAAATTGCCTTCTCTCAAATCGTTTCAGGAATACCTAGTCCATTTGACATACGCTCGTGTAACTGTCCTAGCCACTTACCTCGAGCTGGCGGCTCGTGTCTACAAACAGGACCTGACCGAAGAGATGAAGAACAAAATTACTAATATAGAAAATCAGCTTCGGATATCTTCGTGCAGGCTGTACGAGCTGATAACTAAGTTCCAGCTACGGAAAATATCGAAGAAGTTATGCAAATTTACGAAAAAAATATCTATCAGTAGCGATAGTGATGGAGTGGATTATATGTTATCCGTTGGGATGCATGGCGTAGAAAATATCGAAAGAATTTTGCGGGGACTTGATGAGTTGAAGGAAGTTAGTAATAATTGTGTACTTTCGCGGTGCGAAAAAAGGGTTGTTATAAAATGCGACAGTGGCGCAAAGCGTTCAACAAGAAATAAGAAAACAAACAAAAAGAAGAAGAATAGAAGAAGGCACCGAGGATGCTCTAAAAATAAAAGGAAAAATAAGAGGGGAAAGAATAAATCGAGAAAACGTTGTAGAAGTCATAAGAAGCACAGGAGTCAAAGAGCAAAGGAATAATAGGTACATGTACATTAGTTTAAGGGGGATATATACACTTAGTAGCAAATATGGCCATTTCCGCCAAGAGAGACAACTTCTGCTACTTCCTGTTTGCTTAACTGCACACCAAGCCCCTTTTGAAAACGGGGTCTACTCTTTAAGGAAAGAATTTGCTCCCTCTGGGAAGAAATTCTTTCCTGATAGAGTAGATACTTGTTCGCCTCTGAAAGTGGGGTCTACTCTCTAAAGAAAGAATTTGCACACTCTGGGAGCAAAATTCTATCCTTATAGAGTAGACCCCTGTTCAGAAGGGAGGCAAAACAATTTTGACAGAGTTGTTGGCCTAAAAAGTGTATCAATACCCCTTAATTTCTTAAAATTATGGAGACTGATTCTCAGAATTCCAAATGATCTCAGTCATTTTTTATTTTGGTCATTCTTGTTAAAAATCTATTGATATTATAAGACAGATACTGAACCTATACAGCAAAATGGAAGGACGAGACACCATAATGTTATTGACCGTTTTTGTGGGCATGCATTTTAGGGTCTTGCGCATAAATGATGCGGTTATCTTTAATAAATGTACCACTCATAAACAGTAGGAAACTAATATTTTGAATATACCTTTATTTCTTCTTAGTTTCCTCGCAACATTCAGAAAATCGTGAAACTACTTTATGTGGTATTTTTTTACTTTGTCCTGCCAACTGTTCACTGCCACTATTTTTACATAGCTCTTGATAAGGCGCTTTTTTCAACCAAAAAGTATCTATATTTGTCTTATTCCTCGACGAAACCGTATGTTGTGGGTACTCATTAGAAGTGCCTCGCCGAGGCGCTTCTAATGAGTACCCACAACATATGATTTCATCGCGAAATAAGACAAATATTTACCTGATACCCACTCTTATCTAGACCTATGCTTTTATATATGAAATATATTGTACATATGAAATAACGAAGATACATGGGTTAGACATTTGAGCGGGACATAACATTTCCTACAGGATTGCATTTTTGCCTGGCTAAGATTCAGATGAGCCTTCGCATCCGCGCAGTCTAATCACGAAAACATGCCTATATAATTTTGACCCCCTTATATAGCAAAAAAAAACTGGGGTTTACAGGGGTATACAATATTTTTTCTTATTTCTCCTCAAAAGCATAAATTGTAGGTACTCGTTAGAACCGCCTCGTCGAGGCGGTTCTAACGAGTGCCCTCAATCTATGTTTTGAGTAGAAATATGAAAAATATCAGAGTTCTTTTTTTTCGGAAAATTTTCAGTTTTTGGAGGTAAAATTTTCTATATATTTGAATAGGCGTGTTTTCGTAATGCTTCACAAGGCACTAGGTGGGTTGTCAAGGATACAAAGCGTCTTCGGTGCTTTCGCTGGGCGCGCATGCAGTCTTGTAGGAAATGCTGTGCCACGGCTTACTTGTTAACATAATCTTTTTTCAGTGTTACTGGACACACCTATAAGGGAGCCCAGTCTGACCTGAAAGAATTTCCGTACCTCATCAAGGTGAGGCTACTGAGTGCTCCAATAGGTGGGTGTTGGTGAGCAGAAAAAAAAAAAAAGAAAAAAAAATCACTTTTCTTAAAGAAAAGGCAACCGAACTCCTTTCTGTTAGATAGACTCTTTCGCAGTCTTACAATAAAATTGACTGTTAAGACATGCGCGGTAAACCGGTCAACATGTTAGATGTGTTCTATCTCAAGTGTTCTTTTTTCTCTTAGAATGTTCGTTAGATGTGTTCTATCTCAAGTGTTCTTTTTTTCTCTTAGAATGTTCCCAGCTAGCATTCTTTATAAATCTATAGCGGGCCGTTATCGGCCCGCCAGCTACCCTGACGGGCCTATAACGGCCCGCTATAGATTTATAAAGAATGCTGACTGGGTTCTCCCTTTGAATGTTTTTTGTTCGATAGTTTGAAACCAAGCCATAGTATACAAACGCGAAAGCTTCCGAAAGGGATACGTCATGACGTTGCATCGACGTTGAGGCGACGTTGTATCAACGTCATGTGCCTGCTGGGACCCTGTTTGACCTGATTAACGCATATATATTCATATAAAAACAATGTAAGGCCTATTTATGGTCTTCGAATTACTACTTTTGAGTTCTTCGTAAAATAGGTAATCATTGGAATCAGCCGTTCTCGTCCACAACGTTTCTTTTATTAAGAATTCAGGAAACAGTATCGCTGAAGTGTCAGAAAGTACCCAGTACCCAGTAAACACACGTCACAACAACGTCGTTACAACGCCGCTGCAACGTCGTGACGTTGCAGCGACGTTGTAACGACGTTGTGGCGACGTTGTGTGTTTGTTTGGTGCTAACTTCAAGATGTCCTCTGCGGATCTAAAAAGTTTGCCCTTGTTGGGCATGAAATTAATTGCTACTTTTTTTTTTCCAATTAATCACACAGTGTGGAACATAGGTCGATATGAGCCGCATCGTGATAAAACGTACCTTCTGATATGTGCTCCCAAAGACGACTCAAATCAGCCTGCGCATCAGTGCAGTCTGATCAGTCTTCGTTGTCCGAATGAAGAAACCTTGCATTCTCTTTACGAAATCACGCCTATTCAAATATATTGAAAATTTCACCACAAAAAAATTGAAAGTTTTCAGATACATATTTCTGCTCAAAACATAGATTGTAGGTACTCGTTAGAACCGCGTTAGAGGCGGTTCTAACGAATACCCACAATCTATGTTTTTGAGCAGAAATAAGAGAAATAATGTATACCCCTGTAAAATCCAGTTTTACATTATAAAAAGGGGGTTTAAGGGGGTCAAAATTATATAGGTGTGTTTTCGTAATGTTGGCTATCCAAAACGCTCCCAGTGCAGATTCCGATTGGATTGCGTGAATGCGCAGGCTGATCTGAATCTTCGCTGGGCGCACATATCCGATGTTTTCTGACGCTGGGGCTCGTATTAGAGGAAGTCTTTTAGTTGTAATTTTATTTCAATGAACCATAATATTGACAACATTCATCAATTAAATAGTAGTTTGTATATAGAGATGTTCTTTATATTTATTTTATTTATTTGTTTTTTATTCTGTTTTTATTTTAATAATTGTATGTTTTGAAATAATGAAACTCCTGTTTATATACAAAACAATGTATCCAAAGAGTTTAATGTATGCAGGGAAATATTTCCCGAGAGATTAGCAAATCTGATAAACAAACGTGTACATGAGTATGTTTATATGATCTGCAAGTTCCGAGGGAAAAAACTCGAGGTGTAACAACTTACATAGTACATATCTTAATTTATTTTCCTTCAGATTCTGTTTAATATTCTTTTGATGTTTTCAAATGATGTCAATAAGTATTGCGACTTTACGTCATCTCACATTCCTTATGCATTTAAATTTTAGAAAGCATTTGCAAGTCAATGTGTTCCTACGTCATCTTATTTTAGTTTCTATAGCAAACATTTAAAAAAAATTCGAACTTTTCCAAAGCATTTAGTATTGTTTAGTTTTGTTTGTATTTTTTTTTTATCAGAATTTAATTTATATTTATACCTAATATATAATGTAGTTGACATGTTCAATTGGTCATCACGAAAACATACCTATATAACTTTGACCCCCTTAACCCCACTTTTATATAGTAAAATTGGGGTTTACAGGGGTATACATTATTTTTCTTATTTCTGCTCAAAAACATAGATTGTGGATACTCATTAGAACCGCCTCGCCGAGGCGGTTCTAACGAGTACCCACAATCTATGTTTTGAGCGGAAATATGAAAAATATCAGCGTTTTTATCTGAACATTTTAAATTTTTTGGAGATGAAATATTCTATATATTTGAATAGGCGTGTTTTCGTAATGGTAAACTGCCATATGTTTTGTGCTAAATCATTATATAAGCAGACTGATCAGGATAATCACTGGTCGCAATTTAGTTAGACAAGGATATAAAACTTCTTCATGCAGACAACGAAGACTTTGATCAGACTATGCGGGTTTCTACCCTTTTTGACCTAGTTAACGCATATTTTCATATACGCACAGAGTAAAGCCTATTCTATTCTGGTCTTCAGATGACTCTTGTATCTTAATCTCGGGGGGGTGGGTGGGGGGGGGGGCAACTTCCTATATATGGCATAGTACGGATGTGCGTGCCGAATAGCCCCCTTTTTCAGCGCTGCCAGGTATATGATTGGCCCCCTTTTTTCAACAAACAGTATATGAATGGCCCGATTTTTTCTGGATTCCTATCTGAAAGGCCCCATTTTTCTGACATCCTGGTATATGCACATATTTTTTGCTCAGATATATTTCGAGGCTGCTTATCCTCTTGGTATTACATGAATTGACTGTGATATTTGTGTAACAACCAGCAAAAAATGGGTACAAAAAATCAAAGGGCAGTATATGAATAGGTCAACATTTTGGATGATCAAGTATATGAATGGGTCCGTTTTTTCAAAGGCCGGGTATATGAATGGGGTAGGTTTTGAAATACTGGCTCGCACACCCGTACCGAAATTACCCCTAAGTTACCCCCTGAGATCTTAATTCTGACCTCCATATTTAAACATGTGTACTCATTGGAGTCACCCGTCACCCCCCCCCCCTCCCACCCCCCCCCCCTACTGAAAGGGTAATTGGCAAACAGTGCAGACCATGATCAGGGTCTGCACCATCACGAAAACATGCCTGTATAATTTTGACCCTCCTTAAACCCCACTTTGGGGTTTACAGGGGTAAATATTAATTTTCTTATTTCTGCTCAAAATGTTCTGAGCAGAAATATGAAAAATATCAGTATTTTTTATCTGAAAATTTTCCTTTTTTGGCTTTAAAAAAAAATCAATATATTTGAATAGACGTGTTTTCGTAATGCTGTTTACAAATAGTTTAGTCATTTTTCTCTTGAAATATCTAAATCTCAAAGCTTGACGTACTTAAAATTGAAATTGGACTCTTCCTATATATAGTGTGGGGGAGTCGATTCAGTCTACAATGGGTTAGATACTAACCTCAAGATGTCAACTGCTGATCTTTCTTTTAAATTTGCCCTTATTTGCAGTCTGTTCAGAGTCTTCGTTGTCCGCATGAAGAAATTGTTTGCATCCTTGGCTATCTAAAATGAGCCCAGTGAAGGTTCTGATCTGATTGCGCGAATGCGCGGGCTGATCTGAATCTTTGCTGGGCGCGCGTGTTCGAAGGTACATTTTCTTACAGTTGTAATAGTATTCCAATTATCCCATCTTATTGACAACATTCATCCTATAATTAGTAATCTTTAGAATTAGGCTTAATATTTAATTTGTTTTATTTCATTTTTGTTTTCATTATGTTGATTGTATGCGTCAAATCATTACGAAAACACGCCTATTCAAATATATTGAAAATTTTCCGACCAAAAAATGAAAACTTTCAGATAAAAATTTCTGATATTTTTCATATTTCTGCTCAAAACATAGATTCTGGGTACTCGTTAGAACCGCCTCGGCGAGGCGGTTCTAACGAGTACCCAGAATCTATGTTACTGAGCAGAAATAAGAAAATCAATGTATACCCCTGTAAACCCCAGTTTTACTACATAAAAGTGGGGTTTAAGGGGGGTCAAAACTATATAGGCGTGTTTTCGTGATGTAATGACAGTCCCGTTTTTATACCAACCACAAACCATATTTTGGCAATACTCTACATACATTCCCTATGCATTTAACTCTTTAGAAAGTATTTGCCATTCATTGTGTTCCTACGTCATCTTATTGTAGTTTCTACAGCAAAGCCTTCAAACTTTCCCAACAGAATTACTAAATGTTATATTTATTTCTGTAGCTATTTTTACTTTTTATAATAAATTTTAGCATTTTGATACATTACAGTGTTGCTTCTTATTAGTTTTCATCACTACATGAGCCGGGCAATAGCATGTCGTACAAGACTGCACGTGCGCCGAGCGAATACTCAGATAAGCCCGCGATACCACACATCCATCTGGTCAGAATCTTCGTCGGTCGTTTTTTTTTTTTTATTTTAAAGCTAAGGACTCAAACTATCTTCATGCGGCCAGCGAAGATTCTGATAAGACTTCGCGGATGCGCAGGCTTATCTGAATCTTCGACGGGCGCACTTGTGAAATGGTAGGAATGTATGGTGTACCAAAGGAGTCAAAACGAGCGGTACCAGTGCACTGATAATCTTCTATCAGTGCTGTGAAAGCTGTAATTAGTGCAGCGCTATTTTTATCAGTGCATTGATGAAATTTACAAGTCCAGCGCTATATTAATCGCTGCACTGTTATATTTTACCAGTGCACAACTGATAAAATACCGCTGCACTGATAAAATTCATCGCAGCAATGGTAAAAAATTATCAATGCATTGGTAAAATTTATCAGTTCAGCGATATCGCTGTTTTTGTCCCCTTTGGTACACCATAGGAAGTGTTACTTACGCGTAAAATTCTTGATTACGCACAGAAATTGAAAGAAAATGAAAACATCTAGTATTTGAGAGAAACCACCGGAAAACAAGATTGGAAACTGGGATATCGTCTTTTTTTTCCTTTATTATACCTCATTAATATTCATCAGCTATATTAGAAATCTCATTGGACGAGAGCATATCACGTGCAGGGTAATATTCTACAATGTAATATTTTGCAATGTTACCCTGTAATATTATCCTCGCAAGTACTCTCTAACGTCATTTCGATAAGCGCATTTCACGAACAGGGTAATACTCTTATATCAGGTTGCCTTGCAATATTATCCTCGTAAGTAACTATATTACCCTCTAGTGACGTCATTGCTTTCAGTTCAGTTGCAATTGTAAGAATTCTATATAATAAAACAATTGTTGCCCTTGCACGAATTGTTCGCTGTCGACAGTTAATGTTACCCTCGGGTAACATTACCTGCATCGGGTGAACAAATCGTCATATTACCCTCGCACAAGGGCAATAATTGTATAACATCACGAAAACAAGCCTATATAATTTTGACCCCATTAAACCCCACTTTTATATAGTAAAACTGGGGTTTACAGGGGTATTCATTATTTTTCTTATTTTTGCTCAAAAACATAGATTGTGGGTACTCGTTAGAACCGCCTCGCCGAGGTGGTTCTAATGAGTATCCACAATATATGTTTTGAGCAGAAATATGAAAAAAAAATATCATAATTTTTATCTGAAAATTTTAATTTTTGGGTGGTAAAATTTTCGGTATATTTGAATATTCGTAATGATGTATTCGGACAGACAGATCTGAGCAAATAGTGTACATCCGTAACGCGGCGCCTGATCAATATCTACGTCTACATGTAGCAGTTTTAATCCCGTTAACAGGTAGTAACATAGACTTATTAAAAGTTTAGGAATTAAGGTGTCAGAAAGAGGGTCTTAAGGGGCTTTTTAGATTGGGGTTAGTGTGTAGGAATACAAACAGGAAGTCATAAAAGCAAATGATGGAGAAAACCCGAATCAAGCGTATCCAGTCGAGCCATCCTATAAAAGGGTAGAATTTGCTGTTCACTCTGACCCCTTCAAATTAGTGTTGGGAATCGGCCAGAATTTCATAGTCGATCATCGGTTTTGTAAAACCGACTGATCATCGATTAATAATCGACTTGTAGAAAATATATTTACTCTTAATTTAGCCTTCTTCCAGGTACTTATTCATTGCTCCAGATCAATAGAGGGGTATCCAAATAATATGCTTCTTATTTGTCCATGAACACGTATGTTGTGGGTACTCATTAGAAGCGCCTCCCCGAGGCGCTTCTAATGAGTACAACAACACGTTTTCATGGACAAATAAGAAGAATATCAGTACTTTTTTAAGGCTATTTTATCATTATTTTCACATTTTTAAGGCTATTTTATCATTTTTTTTTTACTTTTATTGACTACAAATCTAGAATGATCCAAATAGACAGCTTTGAAATTCATTTCTATATATCTTGACTATAAAAATGAAACATGAGAAAAGTATGTTCCTAAAAATAGAATTTTCCGATTAGTCGACTATAAAAAATCTATCCGATCATCAGTCACAAGAGGCAAAGTGACTGATGATCGATCATCAGTGGCAACACTACTTCAGATGGAAGCAAAACAACTTTTTTTAAGGTCCAGATCAATTTGTTCATCCACGCCATCTGAGCAGGGCCTTTGCGTTCATCATGTATTAAGGGAAAGTGATACACTTTTAAGGGAGATAAATGTGTCAACATTGATTTTGCCCCTTCTAAAATGAGGTCTGTTGTAAAAAGAAAGAATTTGCTCCCCTAGGAAGCAAATTCTTTCTTTATAGAGTAGACCCCTTTTCAGAAGAGGCTTGGTGTGCAGGAAAGCACACAGAAAGTCACGAAAATTGTCTACCGATATATGCTTTCAGGGGAGACAACTCAAAATTGTATTCATTCACCTAAAAAATATTTCGGATAGCCAAGGCACAGATTACCGTTTTTACCCTAAGTATTTGGACGCCTTAACTCCTTACCATACTTGTTCTAAATTTTGTAAATGTCTGTTTTACTACTTTTTGAAAAGTCTAAAAATTGCTGTGGCAAACAGTGTAGACCCAGATCAGACGCCGCGTTCTGCGGTGTCTGATCTGGGTCTTCACTGTTTGCAAATGTCCTTTTTAAGGGATACTAGGCATAAATGGGATAAAGTAATGATAATGAAACGCCCTTTTCACTTGTTGCTAGAGCGTTGAAAGCCAAAGCTCTCATATCTAAAAATAAGCCACAACGTGAGAAAGTTTACCTTCTGACATGTACGCCTAACGAAGACTTAAATCAGCCTGCGCATCCGCGTAGTCTGATCAGAGAATCTTTGTTGTCCGAAAGCTGAATCTTCCTGGGCGCACATCCCCGAAGGTACGTATTCTGACGTCGCGCTCAAATATATCAAGTGTTCCGGTGTTCAGACATCACAATGTCAGATAATCAGAAAATGGGGGACTTGTAGACAAAAATTTTAGTACTCCATCCCCACTTTAAGATAGGGCTTGACAGTTGATCGATTAGTCAGACTAAAGATAGGCCTTGGTTAGCTTACGAACAGGAGGAGTGGCTCTTTTAAAGATTTTAAAATTCACAAACTATAATCACGGGAACCTTGTAATTTCTGATGCCCCTGTTTCACCTTTTTTTCTATATATAGTGGTGATTTAGGGATTTACCCGAATCTTGATTAATTAAAGCAATCCTTTCTGTGGCTGTGTTTAAAATTTCAAAATTAATGTATGATATCATATTTGTTATTAAACTTGCCACTAAAAAAAGGGAGAGAACTAACTTTTCGCAAGCACATCAGGAAGTTTCCGATGTTGAAAAAAAAAATAACTTTACCTTGCTGTCTATAAACAGAAGCAGATATTTTATCTTTCTCAGTTCTCTGTTTTTCCAGAAAACATCACGAAAACATGCCTATATAATTTTGACCCCTTCATATATATTTATATAGTAAAACTGGGGTTTACAGGGGTATACATTATTTTTCTTATTTCTACTCAAAAACATAATCTATGTTTTGAGCAGAAATATGAAAAATATCAGAATTTTTTATCGGAAAATTTCCCTTTTTTGGTTGTAAAGTTTTCAGTATATTTGAATAGGCGTGTTTTCGTAATGATAAGACTTGCTATTGAAGATTAATTGTCTTCGAAGTAGGAGACAATCTGATTGAAATGCGATTTATTTAAAAAAAAAATGCCATTAGTTCTCCTCTGATGAATTAGCCTACAGAGTGCTTAAAATAAAGACGAGCCGGGGCACAGCATTTCTTACAAGACTGCATGTGCGCCCAGCGAAGACTTGGTTCCCCGTGCATGCACGCAATATGATCAGAGTCTTCGAGGAGCACTCTCTGGGAAGCCAGTGATCGAAGGCAGCGTCTTCATACGTCTCCACGCAGGTTAATCTGAGTCTTCGCTGGTCGCACTAGTGACATACAATCTTGTAGGAAATGCTGTGCCCCGGTTCAATGAATATGAACTGAGACAGAAAACTTAATGAAACGTCCCCACGTTTATTCTATAAAGAAATCCCCTAGTTAGGGTTATTTTTTTTTTCACTCGACTCGGAAAATATGATGACCGCAACGGATTACTAAACAGCAATTTTATTCCAGAAATCTCCCTCTACCTGGTGGAAGTTTTAGCGTAGATTGCGATGAGTCGAAGTGCCTAACGTATTATGGTGACTATCCCCTATCAACCTTGCAAATTAAGCTTTGAAGGCAAACCAATCCGAATGTGTTTAGAGATTTCATATCCGTTTTCTGTACACTAATTTTGTAACTTAGATATGCACATTGTAACTTACCTGGGCGAGGACATGTATGTGTGCTCAATAATGCATCTCCACTGAACTTCCTGTTTAACGCTTAGACGCTGTGAAAAACATTCAGCAGATGACATATTGAAGTATTTTTCTTATTTTTCCCAGAAAACAGGTTTTGACATGTCGCGCAAATTGTCTCCTTGAGAGACAATTTGCATCAAATGTCAAAACCTTTTTTAGAAGACAATTTGCATGAACTGCCAAAACCTGTTTTCTGGGAAAATATAAGAAAAATTAAAACCAATTTGTCGTCTGCTGAATTAGCCTAGCGAGTTGTAAAGGTTAAGACATACGCTTGGTAGATTTCCCCGCCATATTTGGCAAGGTAGACAACTTTTGTGACGTTTTACTTGCTTTCCGATACCGGTACACAAATCCCCTTCTGAAAAGGGATCTACTCTAAAAAAAAAAAAATAAATAAATAAAAAACTCTTTCCTTTAAGTCCCCTTTTCAGGAGGAAGCAAAACAATTTTAGCAGTTGTCTCGGCGGGCCTCAGTTGGACGAGCGTCCGACTGGTGATGAGGATCGGCAGCATTCTTTCGTGGAGATTGACCATGAAACATTTTCTACGGTCATTATCTCCCTTCCGCTGAGTCAAAAAGGGCAGTCGTTTATTCCTCTTAATGCTAAATGATACGAAGGAAATATTTGTGTTGAGGTTTTACGGCCCAGTCAACCCAATGGGGTCATGTCGAGCGCGGTCAGTTTACCTAACCACACGTTTACTGGGCAGGCTTAGTTCTCTAAGCGGTTAACCAGTATTGTGCACATTCTTTCGCCAGAAACTGACAACTGCCCTTCTTGAATCAGCGGAAGGGAGAGAATGACCGTAGAAAATATTTCATGATCAATCTCCACGAAAGAATGTTGCCGACCTCGGCGGGGGTTGAACCCGCAACCTCCTGGTCTCCAATCGGACGGCGCATCCAACTGAGCCACCGAGGCCAGCTGACGAAGGAAATACAACAACTGAACTGTAATGAAGTACGGGGTAACTTTTTACGGCCCACCAAATCGCACTTAACGTCATTTGCATTGCAGCCAGCTAAAACTTTCTATATTGAACCTATTTAACCCAGTAAAGAATGGAGACCCCTAAACAGGTAACTAGCAAACAGTGCAGACCCAGATCAGACGCCGCAGAACGCGGCGTCTAATCAGAGTTTCCACTGTTTACAAATAGTTCAACCATTTTACTGTAGGAATATCTATATCATACAGCCTGACATACCTAACATCGAAAATGGACTCTTCCAAAATATAGTCTGGGAGAGTTTATTCAGTCTTTCTTGGGTTAAAAAAGAAGAAAAAGAAAAAGAGGCACACACAGATGAGCCGCAGCTTGAGAAAATTTTCTGCCATGTGCGCCCAACGAAGATTCAATTTAGCCAGTGCATCTGCGCAGTCTGATTTGAGTCGTCGTAGAAGAAACGTTGCACTCATACGCCCAGTGAAGATTCTAATCAGACTGCGCGAATGCACAGACTGATCTGAATATTCGGTGGGCGCACATGTTCGGAGGTTCAGATAATAATCTAAGAAGCGACATTTTTTGGCCGGTTATCTATAAACAGTTACGAGTTTTAGACCTTCCAGTTACTGTGACAGTTTTAGACCGTCCCCTCACCTGTTACTATTTCAATAACGCGTTTGGGTCACCGCCTTTAAACACAGCGACACGACACGTTTTAAGGCATTCAGTACTCGGTCTGTTTCTTCTGGTCTGGAAATATAGCAAATTGGGTACCATCCGGGCACGAGCATTCTTCAACCTATATATTTCCCTTAATATTGAAATGCAAATCTGACGAATTTATGCCAGATATAGTATTAGACCATTTAGTATCGGGAACCAAAAAGGTAATTGGCAAACAGGCTGACGAAGATTAGACGCCACAGAACGCGGCGTCTGATCTGGGTCTGTTTATAGTTACATGTAATACAGGAACTGCTCATTACGAAAACTAGCCTATTCATATATATAGAATATCTCTCCTCCAAAAAATGAAAATTTTCAGATAAAAGAACTGATATTTTTTCATATTTCCTCTCAAAACATAGATTATGGGTACTCGTAAGAACCGTCTCAGCGAGGCGGTTCCAACAAGTACCGACAATCTATGTTTTGGACCAGAAATAAGAAAAATAATGTACATGTATACCCCTGTAAGCCCCAGTTTTACTATATAAAAGTGGGGTTTAACTGGGTCAAAATCATATAGGTATGTTTTCGTGATGTGTAGAACATAGTAATAATACAAACTAACCAAACACCCTGCTTTTGAAAATAGACCGGTCCGAAGAGTTGTGGTAGAAGAGACCACTTGACGTAAATGGGTTATACACTCCTCAATAGTGCATCGTACATCTTCCCCTACTAGTATCTTTACAGCAACATCCCTTACCGACACAGATATTGACGGTCTTGTGGAACTGGACTTGTCTTTAATATTCTCCCCACCAGTACAGAATAGACAAACCATCTGGGAGCAGTTTTATAAGTTAGAGCTCTCTCCCCATAAACTAGAATTATCTAAGTACGCTTTTATATCAGTGGCACTATATCCAAGATTTCTTTTTTTTTTTTTTTTTTTTTTTGCTGATTTTGTTCATCTTAAACATTTAAATCATTACGAAAACATGCCTATTCAACTATACTGAAAATTTTAGCACCAAAAAATGAAAAATTTCAGATAAAAAATTCTGACATTTTTCATATTTCTGCTCAAAACATAGATTATGGGTACTCGTTAGAACCGCCTCGACGAGGCGGTTCTAACGAGTACCCACAATCTATGTTTTCGAGCAGAAATATGAAAACTAATGTATAACCCTGTTAACCCCAGTTTTACTGTATAAAAGTGGGGTTTGAGGTGGTCAAAATATTATAGGTATGTTTTCGTGATGATCACCATTAATTTAGCCTCAACATGCCGGAGAAAACGTACGTTCTAACATGTGCGCCCACCGAAGACTCAAATCAACCTGCGCAGTCTGATCAGGGTTTTTGTTATCCACGTGAAGAAACTTTACATCCCTGGCTTTCCAAAATGCATCCAGTGAAGATTCTGATCAAACTGTGTGAATGATGTCAATCGACGACAATATTTCCATTAGGAAAAGAAAAAAAAAAAAAAAAAAAAAAAAAAAAAAAACGATATTAGACAATTTTCTATCTCAATCGAGTTCTAGTAAATTTCAATGTGTACATAAAACTTGATTAAAATCCTTCAATTTATTCTCAAGATATTAAGCAAAACCTCAATCAAGAGAAATAACTCTGTTGAACAACAAGACAATTGGCCCATTTTCAAATCCAACCTAGATCTAGTCAATATCAACGTGTACGTGTACATAAAACTGTCGAATTCCATTCATTCATTCTCAAGATATTGAACGGAAATGAAATTCTTACATCAAACAATGGTCACAACTCTGTTGAAGGTTCAAAAAATTTTCTCATTGGAAAAGAGTTCACCCCATTACGAATATATACGCAAAGTTTCAAGAAAAAAATATATATAAACTCCTCGTTTGAGAAACAAAGCGCGGACGGATGAACAGACGTCCAAACGGACGGACGCTCGCACAGTATAACAAATCCCCGCCAATTAGGTGTGGCGGGGTATAAACAGGGATTTCGGGGATGGGACCATTGATTCTGAGGAAGTTTGAGTGATGGGTCACTTAGAACTTTTATCCAAGAGAGTTTGTAAATAATAAATTTGAAAACTTCTAACAATTTGATAAACTTGAAAGAATAAACGCGCTGTTAGCACTGCACCATGCCCCGCCACTGCACTTACATCAAGCAAGTACCATAAGTCTGTCAAAAACAAAATGTGTTCTACATGTTATGTCCCTTTACAGTTTTGCAAGGCTTCAAGAAAATCTCTGAAACCATTTTCAAGTTATAGAAAGGGCACATGTATATGACTTGGATAACTATTGACAATGTTCAAAGGGCGGTAACAGCAGGTAGGTGAGAGTTACGGTTCTTGAGTTATGCAAATTGTATCATAGTGATATACATTTGCATTAAGTTTCGAGAAAATATCTCGAACAGTTTCAAGTTACAGAGTGGATACATTACAGAAATCACTATTTTCAAAGTTCAAAGAGCCACAACTCCAAAAGTAGGTTAATCATAGTTAACATTCTTATGTTCTGCATCTCATGATGCTTTACGTTTGTGTGAAGTTTCATTAAAATATCTGGAATTGTTTTTAATTTATAGAGCGGACACAAGTTCATAGTACAAATGGCTATTTTTAATATATATATAATAGTTCAAAAAGCCGCAACACCAAAAGTATGTTAATCATAGTTACAGCTTTTGTATTCTGCACGTTGTCTCATGGTGCTTTACATTTGCGAGAAGTTTCATCAAAATATCTAGAATGGTTTTCAGCTTACAGAGCGGACACGAGTACATGGTAGAAATGGCTATGTTCAATGTTCAAAGGGCAATACCTCCAAAAGTAGGCAAAGCAGAGTAACGGTTCATGTGTTCTGCACGTCATCTCATGTGCTTTACATTTGTGTATAGTTTCCTGAAAATATCTCGAGTGGTTTTCAATTTATAGAGCGGACACGAGCACATGGTAGAAATGGCAATGTTCAATGTTCAAAGGGCAATAACTCCAAAAATAGGCAAACAAGAGTTATTGTTAATGTGTTCTACACGTCTCATGATGCTTTACATTTGTTTGAAGTTTGGTGAAAATATCTCCGAAGGTATCAGAGTTATGGAGCGGCCACAAATGATGGAAGCGCTGACGGACGACGGACGAACGGACTCAAAATTTCGGACATAATACCCTCGGCACTTTTTGTGGCGGGGCAAACAAATATACAAAACTGAAAGCTTTTAGTATAATTTGAGCCAGCGCACGACAAAACAACAAAATGGCATGTACTCCTAGCAAAGATTCAGACCAGCCTTGGCATCTGCCCAAGTCTGATCAGTCTTCGTTGTGCGCTCAGTGGGAGGCTAAGGACCCAAGCTTTCTCCATGCGGACAGCGAAGACTCTGATGAGACGGGGCGAATGCCCAGGCTAAGCCGAGTCTCCGTTGGGCGTACATGCCATTTTGTAAGTTTTGTAATGCGCTGGCTCAATTTATTGTCGCACCTGCTTGTAGCAGGATGCGACATAGGCGACCGTTCGTCCGTCCGTCTGTCAACATTTATGTCGAAGTTCGACATTTACGACAAATTTAGTATTCTAATCAACTACAAGACTTAACACCATCAAACTTTGGAATCATCTCCCTGACCTCCTGACTTGACGGGTATCTTGACCTGGTGACCTTGACCTATATTTCGCGCTCCAGTGACTTTGACACAATTTACGTCGACCCCAGCAAACATGTATATATGGGACCCATATGGGCAGAATCTGGGCATTTATCCCATTCGGGTCTTACAGGGGCCCCATATAGGCTTTTTTGCCCATATAAAACCCATATAGGTCCCATAGTGATACAATTCGGCCAACAAACATGTATATGTGGGAACCGTATGAGCAGATTCTGGGCATTTATCCCATTAGGGTCCTAAATGGGCCCCATATAGGTTTTTTGCCCATATAAGCCATACAGGTCCCATATTGGTAATATTCAATAACTATAAAAATACCAATATGTGGGACTCCGAGATAAAATTGAAATAATCCTGGAAAAGTGATAATTTTCAGATACATAATTAGGGCCCAAATGGCTCCCATGGACCTCTATGGTTCCAGTGTTGTCCTCCCATTACTATATGGGACCCATATGGGTTCAATATGGGTATTAAGGGGAACAACAACTGTACCACTATTTAAACATAATATCAAAAAAAAAATAATAATAAATAAAAAATAAAAAATAATAATACTAAAAAAAAAAAATAATAGTTTGTTCAATACAAAATGAAAGTATCTATTAAATTTATCTTGACTGTTTTCCCGATATGGAGGTCGTTCATGATCGTATTTGTATTTTAACTCGTATATCCCTATTACTTTTAAAATTGAGGTATATATAAATACGCATGAGGCCACCATTTCCAACTATTGAAAAGGACGCCTACTATTTTTAAGGCCTCTTGAGTCTTCGCATGTACAATAACTTGCACATGTACGTAGGACTCTCTCTGTTGCGACCTTACCAGTCCAAAAATGGGCTGGGACTGGGGACTTATAATCATTTGTATAAAAATGTGTAAAAATGTTTTTTTCTGGAAGAAATGTGGGTTGATTTTTCCCATACTGGACCCATATAGTTCCCATATTGTTCCCATATGGCTTTGCCCATGTGGGTCCAACATGGAACCGTGTTGCAAATCCCTCATGAGTCCCTTATGGGCTTCCCATATAGGACCCATATAAATACTCATTTGGGGCCACGTTGGTCCTATATTTTTTGCTTGCTGGAACGTTCCAGATCTCCTCAACTATAAGGCCTACAACCACCAAACCTTGCATAGAGCTTCACCTAGATGTACTGATTCGGAAGGTATATACCTTGACCCGGTGACTATATAAGGCCTACAACCACCAAACCTTGCATAGAGCTTCACCTAGATGTACTGATTCGGCAGGTATATACTTTGACCCGGTGACCTTGACTCTATGTTACGCTGCAGTGACTTTGACACATTTTATGTCGACGTTCGATATCTCCTCAACTATAAGGCCTACAACAACCAAACCTTGCATAGTGTTTCTACTCAATGTACGGAGTATGCAGATACATTGACGCGGTAAACTTGACATATTTTACGCGCTCCAGTGACTTTTATACATTTTACGTCGACGTTCCATATCTACTCAACTATAAGGTCTACAACCAGCAAACCTTGCATAGTGCTTCTCCTCGATATACTGACTCGGCAGGTACCTTGACCCGGTGATCTTGACCTATATTTTGCGCTCAAGTGAATTGGACACATTTTAAGTCGACGTTTGATATTTCTTCAACTATAAGGCCTACAACCACCAAACCTTACATAATGCTTCTCCTTAATGTACTGACTGGGCAGGTTCTTTGACCCGGTAATCTTGACCTATATTTCGCGCTGCAGTGACTTTGACACATTTTAAGTCGACGTTTGATATTTCTTCAACTATAAGGCCTACAACCACCAAACCTTACATAATGCTTCTCCTTAATGTACTGACTGGGCAGGTTCTTTGACCCGGTAATCTTGACCTATATTTCGCGCTGCAGTGACTTTGACACATTTTAAGTCGACGTTTGATATCTCCTCAACTATAAGGCTACACCACCAAACCTTGCGAAATTCTCTTCCTTGATCCGGTGACCTTGACCTATATTTCGTGCTCCATTGACTTTAACACATTTTACGTCGACGTTCGATATCTCCTCAACTATTAGGCCTACAACCCCCCAAATCTTGCATAGAGCTTCCTCTCGATGTACTGACTCGGCAGATGCTTTGACCTAGTGACCTTGACTTATATTTCGCGCGCGCTTCAATGACTTTGACAAGTTTTACGTCGACATTCAATATCTCCTCAACTATAAGGCCTACAAACACCAAACCTTGCATAGAGCTTCACCGTGATGTCTTGACTCGGCAGGTACCTTGACCCGTTGACCTTGACCTCTATTTCATGTTCCAGTGACTTTGACACACATTTTACATCCTAAATATAAAAAAAAAAAAAAAAAAAACAAAAAAAAAACAAACAAGCAGCTACAGTTATTTTAAGTTTTTAAATATCAGATCATATTTTTATGTATGTAATAGACTAGTTATCACACATTATCAACGGGATGTATAATGCGACGTCAGTTCTGAAGATGAAGCCATTAGAGGGAATGGCATTTGCCGGGGATATATGTGCCCCACTGGGCACTTTGTCTACAGTTTCTTTTAACCTAGTTTTACAACTAAGCACTGCTAAGAATGAAATAAACTTATTTAATAACCACGTTCTGATTGTGGCTCCTATGACTTTTGCCCCAGCAGGTGCGACGCCGCCTTCCGCGGAATTCTTCTTTGTTACATTAATAATCCTTAAAGCGGTAAAATTGTAGCAGACTACATTCTATTGTTATTTTTCAGAGGAAATAAGACTTGGCGTTTCAAATGAATCGATCGCCTGCTCACATGATGGGCAAGCCTTATTTTCTCTGAAAAAAGAAAAATGATAAGCCTTATTTTCTCTGAAAACCAAAATCAAATTGTCGTCTGCAGCAGTTATAAAGGCTACATGGCTCCACAGAGCAGTCACATCACGAAAACATGCCTTTATAATATTGACCCCATTAAACCCCACTTTTATATAGTAAAACTGGGATTTTCAGGGGTAGACATTATTTTTCTTATTTTGCTATTAAACAAAGATTGTGGGTACTCGTTAGAACCGCCTCGCCGAGACTGTTCCAACGGTCACTTACAATCTATATTTTGAGCAGAAATATGAAAAATATCATTTTTTCTTTTTCTTTTTTTTTTTCTTTTGAGAATTTTCCTTTTTTGGTTGTAAAATTTGCAATATATTTGAATAGGCGTGTTTAGGCTAGTGCGTCTGACCGCAGATCCAGATATTGCAAGTTCGAATCCCAGCTCGGCCACATATAATTCTTTCGTATAGAGTGATCATTAAATCATTTCTACGGTCACCCCCCGCCCCCACGCCCCCTCCCCCCACACACACACAACACACACCACACACACAACCACACACGCGCGCG